>JXSR01S006861.1:12322-38191 GCA_000969725.1 Ophiothrix spiculata
GAATAAATTCAACTTTGCTTGCGACAGACCATTGCGGCAATATGCAAATGTGTCGTGCTACAGCACGACAACTCTAAATTGCAAATGTTTGTCGTGTGCCGCAACGTCGTGCGACAGCACGACAGGCTAGTCTGAAACCACCTTAAGAATGACAAAACCATGGCATGAACTTCCAATATCTGGTAACCAACATGCTCTGGGAAAACCATGAGGTCAAGAATAGACCAATAACCAATTAACATATATGGCAATGACCATGATCATTGACCCCAGATTGGTGAATGGTACCATCCTCCCAAGATTAGTGAAAACTTTCTGAGAGCAGACTTTTTCAAAACTCTTATCCAATATCTGACCCCGGTTACATAATATAAAGAACTTGTATCTAGTCAAGTACAATGATATCATCATCAACAGTGGTTACATCTTTAACACTTTCTTCAATCTTGTCACATTTCTCATTACTTTTACCTGGAGATTTCTTCCTCTGTGGTGACAGTTGTTTTATCCGGTTTTCTTTAGCCTTTGATAAAAGGTCTTTGAGAACAGCTATTTGAGGCTTAGCATTTACTGTCAGGGTGCTGATCTCAACACCTTCCATTTCCTTTGTTTCCATGGCAACATTTCCAGTTGTCGTGGTGACTTCTGCAACTTCCATTTTTTCTTCACCACTTGTATCTTTTGGTTGGACATTCTTTGGACTAGCAGAACTCGCTTCGCTATCGTCGGCCTTTTGCGTAGCTGATTTGTTATCATTAGCCTTTTGCGCAGAATGGGAGCTATCATTAGTCTTTTGCGCAGCTGCTTTTTTACCACTGAAGAAACTTTCTAATGTCCGTACTTTTTTGGTTTTAGGGCTTGCAGCAACTTCTGAACCAAGTTGACCTGTTAGTACTGATGTATTTTGGGTAATTTGGGGCATTATGGGAAGAGTTATATTTGGTTCCTTTGATTGTACAGTCTGTGGAAGGGGGCTAGCACTCGCAGTGGGCTGACTAGTGGTTACAAACGGAGTTGAATTTTGAGCAATTTCTTTTGCTGCATTAGCTAATAGTCCAGCTGCCCCAGATAGAGTGACTTGATTAGATAGGCTAGCAGCCTGCCTAGCTTTCTGTTGCTGTAACAGAGATATAACCGATGTTGGGCTGGCAACTTTGGTAGGCACTATGCGTCGAGCGGAGGCCGCTGGTGTAGACACAACTTTCTGCGGTGGTAGCACATTGTTTTGGCCGGGCAATGGGCTTTCGGATCGCTTCATGGCCAGCGGTCCCGTGATATGCTGCCACTCACAAGGCACACGGAGATCAGTCATTTTGTACTTGTCAAGGATTTGGTTGTGAACATACCAACATATGCGAGGATAATCTGGCCGTTTCTCACGGATTGCAATGCCGAGGATTTTCTTCTCCAGCTGCCGTTTAGAAATAGTGTATTCGATTTCAGGCTCTTCAGGCGTAGAGTTTGTGCTGGTTATCTCTCCCGAAGGAGAGGATTTAGGTGTACCCGACTCGACAATTGGCAGAGACTTGACACTGGGGCTTGGTGTCGGGGTAGATGTGCACGATGATGGTGTAGGCTTGGGCGATTCAGATAATGGTGTAGGTATGGGCGATTCAGATGGAGGTGTGGGCATGGGCAATTCACTTCTTACATTTGTTCCATCTGATGCCTCTGAGTTTAGACTAGTAGTACTGGTTTTGGATGATGGTGGGAGTTGTTTCAGTCGCCAGAATTCACGGAATTCTCTTATTAGACTTTTCATTCCTATTGTATTGCCGTGTACAAGGCGTAGAAGATGTGGCATTGCTGTAAAAAAAAAAAAAAACATCATAAGATAAGAATAAATTATGAAGACCTTTCTCTCAATTTCAGTCTCACAGAACTAATTTATGCAGTCAATACAAGGCCTAAAAAATAACTGTTTGGTGTAACATAAAAAATAATAATTAGTGTGTCAAATCTTATTTTTTAAGCAGCCCAAAATTGAAAAGCTTAATTTTACCATTTTTATCATGAAAAATAAAAATAAGGTCTTGGGTTGGCACCAAAAATAGGGTCGGGTTACGCAAAATGAAAAAAAATTAAGGCCTAATTCCTACTTAAACAATGACATCACATGGTTCTAAAGCTGGTTCAAGAGTCTGTTCAACATATGACCCAAAATGATGTTGCTGACTTAATGACACCATTTTGAATTGCTAACTAAATAACACCATTTTGAATGGCTGAGAAAATAACACCATTTTGAATGACTGAAAAAATAACACCATTTTGAATCGCTGACAAAACAAGACCACTTTGAATGGTTGTCAAAACACCATTTTGAATTACTAACAATATAACACTATTTAGAATCACTGATTCAAAAGGCATTTTGAATTGCTGACTAAATAACACCATGTTGAATCGCAGATTGAATAACACCATTTTGAATTGCTAACAATATAACATTATTTTGAATCGCTGACTAAATGACACAATTTTGAATCGCTGACTAAATAACACCCCTTTGAATCGCTGACTAAATAACACCAAATGTTTTAAATCGCTGACTAAATAACACCATTTTGAATCACTAACAAAATAACAGCATTTGAAATGTCTTACCTTCTTCCGGTACCGGCATCTTTGGGCAAGACTTTCCTTTAGGCTTATCACCGCTCTGATTAGGTGTAGGCGACCTATCGTTTTCTACCACTGGGCTCTTCCGTTCTGATAGCATTGTCTTGATAGGTAAATCTACTAATGTTACGGCTTTGTAGGATTCCAGTTTGGTCTGGCCATATTTGGATTGGTTTTGGCATTGGTTGATGCGCCATATGCAGCCTATAATGATGGGTTTGAGTACTTGTGTTTGGCGCTTGAGTTCTACTTCCCAGGCCAATGCTTTCGCTTTCCTTCTTGCACGCCAGTGCTCTGCCGTCTAGTAGGAAAAACATGGCAAATATTAAGCAGACTGTTCAAGCTATATGAAAAGATTTTGTTAGACAAATCCAAAGATAAATCACATTTCTTTAGCTTTCGAACTTCCTGCGAAAGAGACTACCAAGTCATCGAATTTGGATCGTTACCGGAAAAACAGCAGTGGTCGACACTTGTGATCAATCTGATGGAGAGGTCCAAAGCTAAAAAAGTATTATTAATCTCTGGATTGGGCTAACAAAATCTTTTAATTTATTAAGCATAATAAGAGGGGTGCTCTGGCTAAATGAGTGGAAAGTCATGAATTTCACAATTTAGTTTATGGATATTTTAATTTTCTATAATCTCAGCTTTCGAATATGTCGCACTTTCTTTAGAGAACAAAATAGAAGGCAGTCCACAGAAAATCTGGCAACAAAAATTAGCTGCAAATCAATTTTTAACATTGCTGATTACTATGCAATAAGGCCGAACAAAAATGGTTTTCCTACCACTCTATCAAGAGGTAGGGTTTTTCCAGCAATACAAAACAAAAAGCAAACATTTTCAATCAAGCCTAAATAAGGGTTTACTATGGGATGATTTGAGAAAGTTTTTGGCATCATTTATATGTTTTAGATAACTTAGCATCTCATTCTTATATTTACCTGGAATTTTGGCAAGTATTTTCATGCATGCGCAGTTGCCGACTTTTCTTAAAATGCAATTCCAGATTGATAAAGCCAAGTTAGTACCAAGCTTTTTCACTATAAATACATGATCAGTACAATAACTGATCTCCATGAGCAATAAGATGGTAGCAAGTACAGATTTCCCCTTAAAAATGTCTTGGTGTGAATCAAATATATCATTCATATTAACTCCTCACCCATAGGGTCATCTGACTCCGAGAAAACATTGCTTCACAAAGAACCCGTCATCATCTGTATCCCCATCACTACAATTGTCTCACCCCCCATTCCATCTTACCTCCTCCTCATCCATAGGGTCTTCCGACTCCGAGAGATAACCATGCTCCACAAAGAACCCATCGTTATCTGAATCACCTCCGTCACTACTGGCATCACTCTCCCCTTCTCCCTACATGAACAAAATTCAAAACATGGTGTAAAAGGTGGCTGGACAATTTGGTCAACATTAAATTTGTTTACTGTCATCAAAAAACTTGGCTTTAGGGTTCAAAATTTCTTGTGTGCTATTGGTGCCTTGCTATGTTTTGTCTGTAGTCATGTTTAAGTGAGAGAACCCAATCCTACTTTTTAAGCTTCAGATTTCACACAGGTCATCATGAATTTTTTGCCAAACTATTTGACCTCTCACATTTAGCTATGGCATAATCAAGCGATTATACATGGAAAATAAACTCTAACATTGCTGTGGTACTATATAATTGCAAATAAAATCAACTCAAGTCAAATAAAATTTTGATTTCCCCAAAATAGTTATATAAATGTAAAATAGACTTCCTGTTTTTCCATTTACATGAGCACAACATGAGTGACTCATAATTATGCCAACCCCCTAGGGACTGTTTAAATGTTCTTCGAAATAGACAGTCAGTACCAATATATGCTTCAAAACAAGATGTGTTTCAATCTTTGGCTTGATAGGGTTATGACCTAAGATTGGCTTGCAGAGATGTTGTATTAAGCCTATATGATTCATTTAAAATAAATGATACATTATGAGCTTAAACAACCTGCCCAACTTGCTTACACTACCTGTTACATGCACATGTGGCATGTATGGCCTAGCAGTATCAGGTTCCTTTTACTCACTTTTAATGTACGCCCCTGTGTCTACCCATAAATCTTTCTCTTGATAAAATAAACAAACATACCGCAAGCTTAACCGATTTTGCAACATTAAATTGAAGTTAGGTCATATAAATCTTCAGAGTTTTATTATTGGCTCCATGTGTATAAAGGAAGAGTTCAGAAGATTCTGCATGGATTCTCTAAAGTTAAATGAAGGTAATCAAAACAAATCCTTGGATTTAATACTTCAATTCTCACCTCCGAATCTGTGGCAAGGGTTTAGCCAGGATTTGAAATAGGGCGTCCAAATTCGCGGCCGGGCGAACAGGCCAACTTAAATCAAGACATTGTGACATCAGCATGATTAATATTCATACTTGACAAAGAAGACGATGATTAACTTATACCAAAATGGCGACCTTTCCGCAAAAGGAACGAAGACACAACGCCGTATAAGCCCATTTTTTGAAGTCCACAAAGTACATAAATTGATCAGATTTTGTGATGATGATGATTATTGAAGATAAATTCTAACATTCAACGATTAATTTCATATGGTAAAACGCATTTTTGGACGCCTTACTGGGCGGCATTTGCATTTTACAGGGCGTCCATTTTCGGTTGGACGGCTCTCTGGCTAAACCCTTGATCTGAGGGGCTGCTTCAATTTCTGGTGGCTGCACTGTATGCATGGCACGCTTTAGAAAGGGTGGGTCTTGAAAAATCCAAAAATTGTCAAAACAGTGGGGGGTACTGAGAATTTCTAGTACAAAGGGTGCCTTGATAAAAAAAAGGGTGGGTCTGAGATAAAAAGGGTGGGTTTCTTACCCTTTGACTAAAATTGAAATTATGTTGAAAACCCCCAAGAATCAGAATGAGAATATCAGCATTGTGATATAAGATTTTTTTGTCACCATTTATGTTTTCTACATTGCTGAGCTAGGCTTAATCAGTAAACCAAAGTGAGATGAATTCAGAATTCAGTACCCCCTTCAGTTTGAAAACTGATCCAAGTTTCTAAAAAGGGTGGGCTCAGAGAACTTTAAGTATAAAGGGTGTCTGGATAAAAAGGTTTGGGTTAAAATAAAAAGGGTGGGGTTCAAACCCCACTGCATACAGTGGGCTGACTGTTCGGAACAGTCGGGAGGTCACTTGTTTAGAACAATAGCAGCCAGCCAGACCCGTCGGTTCTTGGCATCTAACAGCCAATTGAGTATTGACGTGCAAATTTCTTTATGCTTGTAAAAACACCAACAGAATATGTTGGGTCTGATATTTTACAATTTTTTAATTAAGAGAAGTTTTTATTCTCTGTTAAGTTTAATCTAGAGAAATATGATCGATTCTCAAACTTTGATTTCAAATTTCATGCCCTGAAACTGACATGTTCTCCCCAACTTTGGCAAGAATTCCTAAAGATTCTTTTTAAAAATCCAGAATCTTCCAATTCCGTTGCATTTAGTCATGGGAATGCACGAAAGACGTATCTGCAATTTCCGCTAACATCATTAATGTTTACAACATCTCTATTCTCTACTACAATGTGAAAAATCCTAAAATTTGCATACCATGTTAGTGGCTCTTGGAATGGAAATATATTTGGTAAGTGACAGCTGTAGCAACTTTCTTGCACTCACATGGTGATTGAATCCATATAAATAGGGGAATCTTTGGGAGAATAAATTGTTGGATTTGATTTCTGATTTCTCACCTCTGAATCCGATAAGCTTTCTCCTGGTTCCTCCCATTCATCATCACTGTCAAACTCATAGTCTAAGAAATCCTGCAACGCAATATAATACAGAACCATAATATAGACATATGATACATACATACAAGGAACATGTATGAGACTGATTTTTTAGCTACAATGGTAATTTGCAGGGTAGAATTTTGCGTTACCGGAGGATTTCATTAGGACTCTCCTACACTCCCGCTCGAAAGTATTTCCGCTAAATTAAAAACATTCAGAAACCTCATTTTTATAATAAACAACCTAAAATCATCAAAGATTCATACTATTATAGGTACCTTATCTATTCAATCTGAATAAATTGATGATTGTTTTAATATTTAATCTTCCATTGCCATGGCTGATTTCATGGGTTATATACAAATACACCACAAGTACAAATCTCATTAATATGTAACTTATCAAATTTTCATAACCTCATTATTACCTTGTAATAGGATAGAATATTATCAGGTTGTGTGCAGACAAATGTAGTAATGTGCAATACAAGCCATATTTTTCAAATGCTATGAATGCAATTCAGATTAGTTAGTTCGAAAATTATACAATATAGACTGTCAAAAAAATTATGAAAATTGGATAAACACCTATTGAGATATGGCTGAATAAAGTTTTTGTGCGGAAAAAGTTTCGAGCGGGAGTGTAATTGTTTGCAGGCGTCTCAGCAAGAGTGGGCTCAAAACACTCTAAGAGACTTTGAAGGATTAAAACACATATTTTCCAATTGTGATGTTGCTATAATGAAGTTAAATTAATAAAAACACATGCAGAATCTTTTGGTGGATCTGTTTTGAATTTTGGTGAATAATACACAAAACCTCATTTTTGGTGGATCTGTTCCACCTTCGACTGGGAGCAAAGATTCTCTAAAATTATACAGTGGAACCTCTTTAACACAGTCTGAGGAAGCACACATCTTAATTTGTGCTGTCAGGTTTTTGTGTTATCCATCAGTAATTACATACAAATTCAGTGCCACAGACTTCCGAGTCAATTTTGTGTTATCAGGGGTTTTGGGGATAACAGATTTTGTGTTTTTGAAGTTCCACTGTATTAGCTTTATAATTAGGGATCGATTGTAAAGGCTAATTTTGAAATCCCAAATTTAATCCTGTGATTTCGACTCAATACAAAATACCACTACTACTATTACATCATGAAATACCTGTCAAGAAGCTCCACATACCTCATCCTTTTTCATGTAGTTCCTTGGGGATATTTTCTTGCTGAGCTTGGTCCATGTGCCATAGTATGCTGGTCGGTGGTTGTCATGGAACTGAAGGAGCTTGGCCTTTGTCTTAGTCTTGGTCTTTTGAGCATCACCAAGAATTTCAACGCCTTCTTCCTCACTGAAAATACACAACAAATGATTTGAACCTTCTGTTACAGATTTTGAGCATTATGCAATGCTTCACACCCTGGTCATATAACCACAGGTCGCCGACCGGCGTCTGCAAAGCCGCAACGCCGGTATGACATCGGTACGACACCGGTGAATGCTTGCGAGCTCTTGCGATGCAGATCGGTCACCGGTCGGACCCCGGTGGTTATTAGACCATAACTGAAGACACATCGTAACCTGGCCGCAAGCTTATGTGACCAGGGTATCCATCAATCGATGTGAATGTTTTCGTGAATAGAAATCAACATATTGAAATAGAATGCTTTTTTGCAAACAAAAAAGGTTTATCGATTTGAAATAAAATATCAACCTGCAAGTTAAAGCTTTTATATTAATCTGGTTTAGGTCCCATCAACACATCAAATATGTCATAAAGGTCTCATGACATGATTCATTTCAGTAGTTGAAAGATATTGTTTTACCAAATTCATCACAAATCCATATTTCTGCAATACATGATTCCACCTGTGTTGACATTTCTTGAAAGTTCATCTATTTGTCATCCTAATCTCACTTTTCAATTCAACCCAGAAATAGCCACAATGACACAAGATCTGTCAGTAATAACATTATTCATAATATGTTACAATTGCGACAAATGCTACAATCAATGGATTTCTCTGGAGTGTGACCTGCGAGTCTCTTCAGGAAAGTTTCAAGATGACTTTTCGCAGTGAGAGTCTCCTTTCATCTTAATTAGGACAAGCAGCTTACCTAAAAAAGGGGGAATAGACCACTTTGGCATGTCCTAAATTATGCATCTTGAAAGTACTGCAAATTGCATGAACGACCATATCTCTTTTGAAGGCATTAAAAAGCTGAAATCAGCTAAAAAGCTTAACTCTCACATCCCTGTCTTATGCAATCTGCATAGCAAACAAATCAAGTGGGACAGGACAATAAAGCTGGATTCAGAGTGTCTGTCGTGGTCACAGGACCAGCATGACATCAAAAATTCACGTGCGCAACTCAACCTTGTCGCACCTGGAAATATTGCAGTAAGTACCACAAGTCAATACATCAATTACCTTGACGCAGTACTGACTTGTCGTGATGGTAGCAACGACGTGTTTAGCTAAACCATGGTTTTATCTGAACCCCAGCTGTCCACGAATGATACGCACCATTGCAGCTTTCAGCGGAACAGTTCAATGAGCCGTGATGTTGATGGGAAAATAAAACCGTGGTTTAGCTAAACACCATTCTGGAATATGGGCCATTGTGTTTAGTACTTACTTTTCCTTGGCATCATTGGGCAGCACAGTTTTGCCTCTTCTTCCGGGATGAATGGATTTACTCTTCAGCTGCTGCAGGTACAAATCACTGGACTCCTGCAATAATTGATGACATGTGGGGCTTAATAACAGTTCCATTAAAATAATTGCATTCAGCAATTATATCAAAAGATAACATCTACCACTACATAGTCTTACAAAATGCTACTTGAAGTGGGCTTAAAAATCTTACGACTGCCTATAAATAGACGTTGAGTGCCATATTTCACTTTATGAAATCACTCTGAATGCACCATTATGATAATATTCGAACAACTGGAAACTGAACATCAGAACAGCATTTACTATAGAGACAGGCTATTTTAAATTGTGGCTTTCTATAATTTCATTATTTTGCTTCATTTTGTTATTCCAATTTAGCAGCACATTATAGTACAATGAGCACTAAATCAGGCCAATTTAGATGCCTTCACAGTGTTTACTTGTAAAAATTGCAAGAAAAACCTGTCAAAAAAGTTTGAAACCAATAATTGGATTCTCGGACAGCAAGGTTCACTCCAAACTGCCTAGTTGATGGTTATAAATATAGTGACTACATCATCACTGGCATAGTCATCACTGCTATATAGTTACCCTGGAGTTACAGCACAGACTACAAGGAGGGATTTAGCTGTGTATAAAGACACTCACAATAAGAATGTCACATCACAAACCTGAGATTTCATGCTGGCATCAAATTGTTCTTTTGCTTCTTCACTTTTCAGCTTGTCGAACCCATAGACCGGCGCCAGCGCCATGCCAGGTTGAATCTGGAACGGAACAAACCGGCCACAGAGCTTCTCCTCGGCTATTTTAGGGACTGCTGGTTTATCAACTTTCTTGAAAAAACTCTTGAATTTGTTCTGTTGTTTTTCTGCAACTTGACGCTGAAAATAGGAATGTAAAATCTGTTAAAATTCTATTCAACCGCAATGCTCCACCCCCAAATCCCATTTTTTTTATTTGATTAGGAACCATTACTATAGGTAAAAGCATGGCATACAAAATGTTTATTTCCTAGCATGCTAGGTAAAATTTCTTTACAGTTTGGGACACACACATCACCCTCTAACGTTACACATTTCCCCTCACAAAACGTTACAAAATTTCCTGGCACTGAGCTTTATAAATTGAAACATTTTTACAGGTTTGCTAAAAAAGTAAATATTTTTATCCAAAGTGGTAAAATGAGAATTGGAGTATGATATTTGAAAATACCAAATACAGACAAGATTGATATTTTGATTTTTGATGATTCAAATGTAATTAAAATGAAGCTAAAATATTTTCTTCCATATTTTTACTCCTTGTGAACATTTTTGTGCAATGCGGTGAACACAAATTTTAACCCAGAGTGCCATCTGAAGATGACAATTTACACGCATCGTAAACTTATTCAATTGACAATTAAAACTTGATTTCAGTAAATTAAGAGAGAAAAAACTTACTTTGAGAGCCTCCTTTTGTTCTTTTTCTTCCTCTATTTTCCTCTTCTCTTCATCCTTCTTTCTTTTCTCTTCATTTTTAGCTCTGCAGAAAGATAAAATTAGCCAACACATAAATACCGAACACTGAAGTGTTGTTGAAAAGGGTTTTAAAAATTAATTTGGTGAATTCCTGAAAAAAATCCATAAAAACCTGAAAATTCATACTTGCTTGTCACAAAGATTCTCAAGGATAAACTCAAAATTTACAGGGCAGAATAAACAATGTTGATTGTTCTCAGAGGTTTGATTGGTGGTTTAAAAACACCCTTAGAAAAACGTAGTGAGCGCCAGAGGTCTGGCTATTCATTAAGCTTACTGTGCCTCAGTAGGGAAATAGGGCTAGTACAGACCCCCCCCCCCCTGTCAAAGCCTCTGGGGATTCTTCACAGTGTGCACATTAGTTGGTAATCCGGGCATCCTGAAGACCAAAATTTTGCACAGATTACCAAAACTTCATAGCTGGCAATCCGCAGGATGTCTAGCCCAAATGCTCAAAGATTGTTAGGGACTTGAAACATTTCTCAGTCTGAGGCATGAACTATAGGTTTATACATGTAGTCATTAAATATTGTTGTCTGCTAGCCTTTACTTCTAAGCCTAATCAGAATTATTTAAAAATTGAGAATCCTTTGAATTTTCTTATTTGGCTACAAATTACGGACTACCAAAAATACCTGCGGATTACCAATTTTTTAGACGTGGTAATCCGCAAAATTACCAGATATTTTTCCTTAATTTGCACACTGTTTCTCACGAAAAACCTTGATGCCCGTCAAAATAGATATTCACAGGTTTTTTAAAAAGCCAAATAAATCTGAAAATTCAGTTCAAAAACAAAACAAATATTAGACAGAAAATGCATTTAAGTCAAACATTTCAGATTACGGTACACCCATTGTGTCATATATGGAGAAGATTTTTTTAAATCTTTTATTTATTTATCATATTTCAAAAGGTTAAATCTGTGAAATTTAAATCTTTTTTGTTTAACTTACTCAAGCTCCTTCATTTTCTGTCGTTGTTTTTCTTCTTTCTCGGCTTTCTTTTCTAGCCGTTCCTTTTCTTCCTCCTCCATTTTCTTTTGTTTTTCCTTCAATTTGTCTTCCTTCTCTTGTTCTTTCAACCTCTTTGCTTCAGCAGCTTTCTCTTCTTTCATGCGTTTTGCTTCCGCGGCTTTCGCTTCCTTTTCGGCCTTGGCAGCTTCTTTTTGCTTTTGTTTTTCTTCTTTTTCTGCTTCCAGTTTACGCCTTTTTTCTTCCCGTAACTTCTCCTGAGATAAAAAAGAAAATAAAAGATCTTCTAACCCTACCAAACACCAAAAATTCACAAAGTTAGGCAAATTGCCCAAATAAAATATGTCATAGACTAAAGTTAGCTATGGTCAAGAAATCACTGTCATGGCAGCACCTGCTCAGTGGCTTGACAGTGATAATGGGTTTGGGATGCGAGGGTTACCGGGTTCAAATCCAGGTGGAAACCCGCCATTTTTAACTTTCCAATTTCCAAGGAGTTTTTAAGCGGAGTGGTGTTGGGAGTTAGGGTTAATGAAAATAAGCTAGCAACTTGAACACTCCTATGTAACAATTATAGATACTCATGTGTAGTAGTGTAATAAGGTGTGTGATTGGTGCCTGTAAGCGATCTATGATATTCTTCTTTGGACACACAGCAGCGCCTTGAAACCTTCGGGTGATCTGCTTGCAGCAGGCATGAGAATGATGACCTTTCATGAAAAAAACTGAAAGTGGTGAGAAAAACTGAAAAAGTGTGTGAAATTAGGCAAAAACGCTCCAAAATAGGCTGAAAATAAATAAAAACACGTACATTTTGGCAACCAAAAAAATTGAATTCCTTTTAAAAACTGAAAATTCTCATGCCTGTTGCAGTATAAATACGCTCTATCATTATTTTAACTACTACAGGGTTCATTGTGGCAAGACTAGAGTGAATTTAAAGACTTTTAATGACTTCAGTAATCTTTTCAAAGACTAAATAACACATTTTCGCCAATTTTCACTGCGATATTATATCGCAGTGAAAATTGGAAAACATAATATATCATATGTTATGTTTTTCATTTTCCGTAATTTGTGTTGAACAAAAAAATGAAGACTTCATACAAAATTTAAAGTTCAATAATTTTAATGGCCCAAATCACATTTAATGACTTTTCCAAGGATTTCAATGACCGATATGAACCCTGTATTAAATTAGCACTCTGGTGAGTGAGAAAATATCATATCATTCGAGCACTTTTATACTCAAACATTTCACATTTCTCATCACTCCTCTAGCCAGAAACATTTAATGGAGAAACATAATTTTTTTAAGGTAAAAAATGTTCAAAAATTTCAAGTTGGCACCAAATTCACTTGTGAACTAAGAATTTATCAACATGGACACCTTTTCCAGGACATACATGTTGTATTGAAATCTTTATTTCGTAACAGTTACTAAAGAAAAGTGGATATTCTGTAATCCTCAAAGGGACATTTTGCTTACATGTATTAGAGTATCTTGGAAATATATCATTTAAGCCAGTCTTTTAAAAATTTGTATGTATTTTCCAATCAAGTATTCCCACATTAGAATCCACGTGATGCAACCGCAAACGACTTATCTTCATTGGGAAGCTCTGAATCATAGCAACTGAACTCCCTGAAGGAATTGATATCAGCTGATCAGTGTCACATGATCTGAACCAAAATCAAGAAATCTATCTGAATCATTGACAAACAGGCATGGAACTCCCAATTGAATTTCACTATCAGCTGATTCATTTAAGGCCAAAAAAGAAATTGTGTTGCTCTCAGCAACAACCCAAAATTAGAAAGAAAATTCAGGATCAATATTTGTTTTTGTTGTTGCAGATCTTTTTTGTAATAAGCTTTTCAATATATTTCAAATGATTTTTTTATGTTTGTTTGTTGTTTTAATCTTGTGAACAAGTTTGCATTGTATCAGCTGCATTAGGTGGCAAGAATTGGAAGTTTAAAAAGAAAATTATTTTTCCAACTCAAATTTACATTTTTATGTGAGGTTATCGCAAGAATTTCTTCTTTGTGGCTTAATGACTCAACTATTATAGCAACCCTGGTAAACATCAGTCTTGGAAGTTACAAAAGAATCATAGCCTCACGAAAAGTCCAAATTCATCCGTTTTCAGCATTTAGCCGACAACAATTATTGCCATAAATTGTAAAACTTCCTGAGTATAATCTAGATTCGTAAGGCAGCATGTTATCATAAATCTTGGATTTCAAAGATATCCGGAGACATGAGGGAGGCTATGTTAAGATCATCTAATGAGGAAACCCCTAAGTTAATTCCATTTCTGTCATAAATTTCTTGTACTTGAATCAAGGACAGTAGAACATGCCTCAAGTCAAAGGACGGTTATCAATTTCTAGTAGGAAATTTCAATCAAAGTTAAGATTTAGCATCGGACATTTTTGGTGTAATATTTAACCCTCGTCCATCTGAGCTATTTTCTATTTAATAATAATATTTCTTCAAATGTACCATATTCTGTAAATTTTAGATCAATACCAAGCATCCATTTTTCAATGGCCACTTCTTTGGGGGGGGGGGGGGGAGGTTTTTACTATTCTCCCTTCCCTCAGACTTTGCCAGCTTACCCTTCCTTTTTTCCCTCAAAATGGCCGCAAAGAATGCAAAAGAAATAGACCAGTTTCGCATGTCCCATAATGCATCTTGAAAGTACTGCAAATACGGGCATTTCTGCGAGAACGACAATATTACTACATTGTGCGCATGAGGTCATTTGCGCAGAACGTAATAATATGGTCAACTGAGCATTAACGGTACTTTCAAGATGCATTATGGGACATACGAAAGTGGTCTATTACTGAAGATCCCTGGGGTGACTTTGTTTGGAGTTATGGTGCCATCGGCGATACAACTTCAGGGAGTTAGGAGGACGAATGTTAAACAACTAGTTCACTCCTGCTTGTCGATCAGTTTGATACCTTTCAAATTATAACTTCACAACAAAAGATATTGCTTAAAATAGTGCACAATTTGTCAAATGTTATTTCACTGTAATTGTTTTACTCCTTCATCTAATGCATACCTTTTCCAGTCTCTTCTGCTCTCGTTCTTTGTCTTTCTGCAGTGATTTGGCTGATGGAGTCTGGAAATAAAAAATTCAGTCAATAAAAATTTAAAATAAGGCATCGACAAAATGACTACCAAGGCAGGGGTATCATATATTGTAGCTACCCAAGAGTTTATTTCCAATTCCAACATGCTGATGTAAAACATGCTATAAAATTAAGACAATCAATCATACTCGCCAATACAGGAGGTCAAATTACATGGATATTGGAAAAGAGCAAATTAAATCTACACACAACATTCCCACATTTTGCTTGACTTTTGAGTTTTTGAGTTTATTGGATTTGTTTTTGGTAGGTATTAATACCCTCCAAACAATTTGGTTTAAATATGCTCACTTTTTCTGTTATGGCCATTTGCTGAATAAAATTCAGGATCCCAAATTTAATTCAACGTGTATTAGTATAGGAAAGCATGCATATAGTTTTTATCCATTTTTTCTTTGGCAAAACAAGTTTTTGACAAAATACATTTCAAAATTGCTTTTAGATAGTCGCATTCCTTCATTTTAGGCTGTTTTTACTCAAAACCATTTCTGATCAAAATCTTTTTTAAGCATCACATACAGGAGATTGACCTCATCCATGATCTGTTATTTCCAGACTCGACTGCTCATATCTAACCCAGATCTTGTTCTATAAATGTAGACATTAGCTAAATTTAAGTATGGGATTTATGATGGTAACTTTAATAATTACCCAGCAAATCTACTTGTGCAACAAACACCAAATGTTTTAAAAATGTTAAAAGTAATTAGAAAAGACTCAAGAACATTTTAAAAATGTTTGTTGTTACCTAAGTACGGAGGTGAAATGTATTGAATTTCAGGAGTACAATTACTTCAGCGAATTTACCACTAGCACCTATCAAAATGGACCATTGCCAACATTTGAAAATTTTTACAGTTTTTAAAAATCAATTGAATTCTTATACTTGTAATTGTGCCAAATACGCATTTTGGTTTCATTTTTTGCTTTGTTTATATAACTCAGGACATCAAGACAACTGGTAGTACATTGGGGAAACAGCCTTGAACATGTTTACCCTGCTGAACTAGATCTATAGTTTCATATCATAAATCCGCGTCTATTAATATGGACGCCATATATTTTTGGGTCCTGTTATAATATTTGACTTAAAGCTTGATTATGAATATGTGACTCAACTTTATGACAGGAAATCACATACCGTACAAGCATGTCAAGATACATGCAACGAAATCTTCATTTTTGAGGTCCTCAGCAGGTTCAACATTGATTTACCTTTTATCAATAAATTATTGTAAAGATGCAGATAACTTATATTAAAGTACTTTATAATGATATGATCTGGCCCTGGAACCTATTTCTATTTTCCTTGATAACAACAAAACTCCCCCTCTCATAAAGAACGGGCAAGTGATGCTTATAATATTATTTAATTCAAAGTAACAGTGGCAAGGGAAAAAATACATTAAAATTCATATTTTCCCTAATACCTTTCACCCTTACCTACAAATACTGCAAGTGCAGTAAGAGGCCCCGGATTGGCACATGTTTCCAACTTGATACTCAATTTCCCAACATTATTAATGGCCATAATTAACAGTATTAAAAACTTCCTAGTCTCACGTTATCAGTGATCAGATCACAATTTGTCACATTAGGCTAAAGAAACATTACCGCCATTGAGTAGGGGTAGCGTATTTTAATAAGTGTCCTCGGAGACAAAGATTTAGATGGTGGATGGGTCCAAAAGAAAAAAACTGGAATTTCCACATGATTTGCCACCACCCCTGGTGTTGAGCCATCATGGGTTACCAGCAACACTGGCATTGAGTCATGTAACTCTTCAAACTAAATTTCTGATAAACAGTACACAATTCAATAAACTGGGACAAACATGGATCAGTTCCAAAGTTTTCAATTTAAAAATAAAAATATAGGCAAACTAGATAAAAATAGAATTGTTGGCAAAAATAAGTCTTGAGAACCAGCCAACCTTTTTGAAAATAATACAAAAAATTGCTGTCAATTCTAAATTGTAATTTTGGTCTACTTTTGAAGTTTTGTTTCTCATGGTTCTTTTTTTTTTCAAAATGGATGAACTTGCAAAATGGATGTTAACTATATTTTTTTGTGAAAAGAATCTCAAAAGTTCTGAGTGTACAGTATCACAACTTGAAAATGAAGAGTGAGGCTCAGTGAGCTTGTGCAGACATCATGGTTGACAACATTGGAAACCAACGCTGCAGTTACGGGTTCAAAAGTGTATCATTTTGAAAAATACTATGCCTCATATTTATTAGGCAACCTCAAATTTTTATTTGTCAGTTTTACTGATGAATGTTCAGTATTTTGCTAACTTCCACCTGTGTGGAACACCCACTCCACAAAAAACTAAGACTACCAGTCTACCACATCCCTAATTTAAGGTCTTCATTTGCTGTTGTTGTGTTAAAACATCAGATTCAGCAAAATATTTATGAAGATATAGCAAAACAAATGCAAAATTGATTATTTCAGGAAGTTTTGAAAATTCCTGATCCCTCAAGTAGTCACAGGCATCCAACACCTCAGGATCAGTAATTTTCACAACTTCCCTCTATACCAGGGATTCTCAACTATAGTCGCATAAAGAAAACCTTTTCATTTTTACGCGTCTTGTGCGCCGAGGTTAAAGTTCAAACGCAACTCACCCGATACTTGTGAGCTCTCGTGATTTGTCTGTTATGTTGCTGCGTAACTTGATGATCGATTTGATTGGATTGTTGTTCAAGCACGATGTGATTTGGTCCCGCCCAGAATGAAAAGGGTTTGTTTCAGATGACTATAGCGGCGCGCGTGCCAAATTTGGCGCTTTGACAAATATTGATTGTCGCTTTGACACTCTCTAAAAACAAATAAATACATTAGAAATAGGCAAGTTTGGCGCTTTCCTCTACAATTTTCTCATTTATGTGGCGCATTGTAAGGACTAAATGAGAACCCCTGCTCTAGACTATACCATACCTTTGTCTGTGCTTTGGGAGTACTCTTTGGAGTAGACGAGACTGAACTATCAGCAGGCTTGGTACTTTTCTCAGTTGTCTCAGGCAGCGATGCCTCGCTCTCCATGCTTGTGTTTGCTTCACTAGCGATACTGCTTTCCAGAAGGGACTCGTCAGCAGAAGACTCGTCATCATCTGGTTGAACTTTGTCCTCTGTATTGTCATCCTTGATGGAGTCATTGGAATCTTCAATAGTTGTTATAGGGACCTCATCTTGTTTGCTGTCCTGTTCCGCAGTTGGTGTTACATCTACCGATGCTAAGGCATTCTCTGGAGCACTTGTCACAGGTTCATCAACTGAACACTTGTCTTTTTCACCATCTTCAGTTTCCACCGTCTCATTGTTTGCAGAAGTTTGGGTTGGTTCTATTTCAATTACTTCTACCAAGTCTTTTCCGGTCACTTCTCCATCTGAAGTTGATGTTGGCTCTTGGGAGGATTGCAGGAAGCGGTCCAGCGGCTTGGGCCTCTTTTTACACGGAGATTTAGTTGGGGTGACTACAGGTGGGTCCTCGGAGCTCGAGCTTACTTCAGTCTCTACTACGGGTGCTACTTCTGGCGCTCGGACTGCACGGACGGTTGCGTTTTTCTTCCCGGTTGCTTTGGTTCCAGTTTTCTTGTTGCTAGGGGTAACACTGCCTTTGTCTTTAATCGATGGTTTAGGTGATGCAGCAGTCAGGTCAGTTTCCGACAGTTTGCGTTTCTTGGATGGGCGGTCAGCTGGCGATACAGCCGAAGGGATTTGGGTTCCGGGAGGTTTGCTTAGTGTTGCAAATGGTAGACGAGCTGTAAAAACAAAGTAAACACAAGAAACCGAGACATAAATGTAAGTTTTAAAAAGATGTGCACCTTCAAGCTTTTTATTGAATGTCAGTCCCGGGCATAATGGTCTACAAAGTAGCATGTAAGGTACAACATATGCAAAGATTTCTCTTTTTTTGCTGTATAAAAACTTTTAAATTTAAATTCAAGGTTAGGGTGGGCAAATCAACCAACTTTTGAATTTTTAATTTTCTCATTAAAACCTGGTCAATTTGGTTGCCAAAATCTGGCATCCATTTTATAACAGAACTTTTACATCCTGAATCAATGGTTTGAAGTCAAGTCAATGAAATTTGACTATTTTGTTTCTACTACTAGCATCTCTCTGAAAAAAAAGAGGTTCAACTCATTTTGAAATTTAGTTTTGTCTTCAGTCCACCGGTGTTTATACCATTTTAGTATTGAACAAAACTATGCTCAGATAAAATGAAATCCAGCTTTACTAGAGATCTAAATCTAGCAGTAAACTGTGTATAATTTCAATGTTTCTGAAAGCTTTGTCCAAAGGAAGGCATGAGATTTGGCTAAATATCAACTATCAACACTGATCAACACAGCCAAAGGCTTGCAACTTTTTCAGAATGGCCTAGATTATAATGAACTGGCTAAAACTAGAACTTTGTTATAGTTTTACAGGCTTTGCCAACAGTTTGAGAGTCAAATAAAGTAACTTAAAATTTCTTAAAGTTCCATGAAAATCTTGTTGGCTAGTTTTCATCATATTACCATTATTGGGTTCTCATTTTTCAGAAATATATTCGATGGGGAAAATCCCAACTATGGCTCTTTATCTCAGATACCTCCCCTTCAACTCTCCTTATGTTCTACCAAAAATGTAGGTCACAGAAACCCTTTGCAAAAAACATAAATTTAAAAAAATGTCCAATGCCAACTTGACTGGGTGGAAGTCAAGAATCATCTGTCAAAACAGTCATAGGTGAAGATATGAATTTCTCGAGATATCTGAAAAATGTTTGGACAAATATAGTAACGACGATTATCACAGCAGACTTCCTATTTGATTGAGCCCATCCCTACCTAGAGGCCATAGTAACAAACATTACATGTATTTTAAAAAGTATTTCAAAACAGATAATGCTGGAACATGAAATTTGTGTATCTAGCATTTTCTTTCTCTCCAGAAAATTTCAAGACAGCTGTCCGTCCCTCTTGAGATCAGATTAATTTGGAATGAATCACTCACACTTCATGTTTGCTATGCCTAACGTCTACATTTGTACTGTGTAGGTCGGCAAAAATTAACTTAGGGAAAAAAAAAAAGAAATGATCAGAAAGGTGTTCATAATAGATCTCTAATTAATTTTTAAAGTAGGATTTGTTTCGAAAGTATCGCTGTAAACTAAAAAGCACACGTTACAGACAAAGGCGTGTAACAAAACAAGTACCGTATTCATTCTAATAAGCGCCCAGGGCGCTTAACAAAGTCATTTTGGGTGGGCGCTTATTTTTCTCTATTGCGCAAACAATTTTCAACCTGTATTTTTTATGCTTCACTTGCATCATTGACGATCATACATATTAGCATTGTTTACAAACTGTTCAGTGTAATGCAGGTGCCAATTTAGAGGTTTGAAATTTAAATAACTGACTATGTGTACTTACGGATATCAAAATCTGCATGGGCGCTTATTTATCCTCTATTTTTACAATTCAAAACCGCGAGGGTGGGCGCTTATTGGAGCATGGGCGCCAATTGGAACAAATACGGTAGTAAATGGAGTACCAGGTCCAAATAAGTCAGTGCTTTCAATAAAAACAATTGCCAGTTCCAAAACAAATGCATTTTACTTTTAAGGTGAATAATGTTGCATTAAATTATTCAATTTTAATCACAATTTCCCGCTGTATGCAGTGGAGTTTGAACCCCACCCTTTTTATTTCAACCCCATTTTTTATTCAGACACCCTTTATACTGAAAGTTATGAACCCACCCTTTTAAAAAAATTTGATGAGTTTATCATACTGATGGGGTACTGAATCCAACTTTGGTTCATTGATTAATCCTAGCTCAGCAATGTGGAGAGCATAAATGGCAATAACAATTTATGCTGATTTGCTCATTCTGATTCTAAGATTTTCTCAACATACATATTGTTGTTGTAATTTCAAAATAAACAGGATAAGCAACCCACCCTTTTAAATTCAGACCCATCCTTTATATCAAGGCACCCTTTGTACTGGAAATTCTCTGAACCCCACCCTTTTGATAATTTTTAGATTTTTCTAGACCCACCCTTTCTAAAGCGTGCCGTGCATACAGTGTTTCCTTTCAATAGGCCTAATTAAATTGAAGTTATTTGGAATGGGAATCCATAGTATTTATTTCATTTTCCTGGCCTACAGCAAAATTTGAAATTGTGTTTTTTAACTGAAATGAAATTAATTTCTAAAAAGTTACATCTGTTGTTAGAAAATTATGAGATGGCATGGTCTTATTTACTTTCAAGGAAATTGACTGCAACATAAAGAACATATGGAACATAATTTGTGACTAATCCAGACAAGTGACTACATCAATTGTACCTTTGGGTTGAATTACATAGAACATTTGGGATCCCCAGATTGAAAGGATATCAACACATTTTTTTTTTTTTTTTTTTTTTTTTTTTGGGGGGGGGCGTTAATTTTTTGCCATATTGGTAGTCTAAATTAAATATTTGGCTAAAAAAGGTACCGTAGTCTTAAGACTCTCAGATACCCCAACATGTAGCTAGGGACATGATTCAAATTCTGACCTCCCAAGAAATTCTACTTCACAAGGCAAATGTGTTCAAAAAACAATTTCCTATTTAGTAGTGTCTTTGATTTTGAAACCATATTACATTATGTATGTTCTTTCTGGTAAGATATTTTGAAACCATATTACATTATGTATGTTCTTTCTGGTATTAGATAAATTCTAAGTTTCTTACACAAATTTCCACCAGACATCGACAAGATCAGTCAGTCCGTTTCCTACTCTTGTTAACAGATCTATGAACCATGAACCTGGAATACCCCATGCAAGTCATTGTTAACAGCTGATTTTATTCATTTCGTACACATACAACTCAGCTATATAGGGATTCCCAGTATTTTACCCTTACCAATCTTGCCATTTTGCCAACTAAGCCATTGTTTAAAAAGATACAACCATTTTTATTCTTCAAAAGAAATTGTCATGTAATTAACATTCATACAATTATTCAGTTGAAATGAATCTATGAACAATATTCTGGGCATTTGATGTACGGTATCTACATGTAAAGGCAAAATAAAAATTTCTTGGGACAATTTAAACAAAAACCCAGGGTACAGGTTGCATTTACAAACAATTTTTGGATTTTTGAAAAACTGTCCAATACATTATTATTTAGCCTATAATAATTATTTTATCACATCTGAAAGTAAGCCGAGACCTTGCTGATGATAAAACATGGAGTTCTGTCTACATTGTAGGATCTATTCAACCCAAGTTGGTCTGAGTCATAAATAGCTTGCCAGGAAACCTACTGCTGACAAATTCACCTCTAGCAGCACTTCTATAAATGGGATCTTCTGTGCACAAATGGTGTGGGAAAAATTAGCAAGCTACTTTGAAGGAATAAAGTGGAATATTCTTATTGATTTTACACAGTGGATCTGCACACATGGCATTAAAATTTGAGTTTTCATCTGAGCAAAATGACCCAAAAGTTTTTGATAAAGACCATCAAAGGAAACTTAGCAAAGGGTATGACCATTTGCAGTATGTGTCGGATTACGACTCCAAGAGGAACTTATTGCTACGGCAACAAGGTGAAGTTGAACCAAGGTATTTACAATTTGTACCGCCGCCTACTGATCAGAGAAATGGGTTAAAGGTGTCAGAGGATGGAGTTAGAAGAAGGAGACATCACAGGAAGTCTGACCCTCATTACTATGAGGGTCTTAAAGAGCCGAATCGGAGGAAGAGGTATCAGAAAACGTGGATACGGCTCATGAACAGACTTCGTCAGGTTAGTGCAAGGGTCACTGTAGAATTCAGCGCAGGCCTTTTTCATTTTCTTGGGAAGCGTAAATTTCAAAACTTTCTGGGAGACTATAAAGGTGAACACTGGAGGAGCTTTATACACACAATGCATGTCTTTTAGCCATCAAGACGAGCGACAAATAAATAGCTTGGTGATCAGGCATTCACCAAGCACCCATTCATAGCTCCTCTTAGATTTGCATCCTATATAACTATCACAATTTTAAAATGTTGTAACATCAAATTTATACACACTACTGTTGGCGTTTGTAATTTTAGCATTTCTGCAGTGTACATGTACATAATAAAATTTGAATCATAATTATGAATATTTTTTCAATAGTGGAATTACTGCAATATTGTTTTTTTCCCCTAATTTATTAATAAATTTAACATACACACTTAAGATGGTAATACCCTCGGCTAAATCAGGCAATCTTCCAGCTGTGGTAGCTGTATACGATGACAAACAAGGTAACCTTGTGATCCAAACTTAGCTTGTTGCAAACGGGAGTTCAGTTTAAATTTAACGCATACATGACTGGGTACAAATGCCCATAAATAAATTCAAGAAAATGACAAAATAGATGCAAGCTGAAATTCGTCACATGTAGCAATTCTGTTTCATCTCTCCGGGCTCTTCCTTCTTCCAAATATAAGTTTCTCCTGAAAAATGCAATGTATCTGTGGCATTTATTAGCCAATACAAAAATTACAGATAAAATCTGAAAAATTTATTATCTATTTGCCCAGGAATTAAAAATTGGGACTGTTCATTAAAAATTTCTTGAAGACTTTAGAAAGCCATTAGCTGTTGGCACTATGACATGGTTACTATGACATGGATTGAAACACACTTGTAGGCCAGCCTTGAGAGCTAAACTTAGCCCATTGATGGGAAATGAGCAACTTATCCAGAAACTCAAGGCAGGAAATTATAGAAATACACACTTCTTGGTACAAAATGATGGTGACAAATCTTGTGGGATGGATATACTTCTTGTTTCATTGTTCAAAGGTGATGACAGCCTTTTGGGGTTCTCTGCGATAAGAATTTGGCTCTTACATGTCATACGCATGTATGTAATAAATAAGGGTTCTGAAAAATCCAGATGATCAATGATGGTACTTAATATGAGGAGAGCAATACATGTACATGTAGACTCAAAGCAACAAAAATTGGAAAAAAACACATGACATTGTACATGTAAGAAGCTCCAAATTGCTCACCTGGAGCAATTATAAAGGTGTGTTTTCAGATCACTTTTCTAAATCAAATTTGAGATTTTGATACTACATGAAAGCTTGATATTATTCTCATATCCCCTGTAAATTTCCATGCTCATATTACTTGTATGTTCCATTGAAGAGATATGGTCGAAATAGTGCTGAATTACTGGAACATTTGTTAACAAATGTATACTGTAAAACCACTTAATTTCGCTAGGAATTTAATTTCGCTAGAAAGAAAATTCACAAAATTAAATCCCTCGTGAAAATTATACTTTGCATTGCAACTAATGGTCATTGTTCCAGATAAGCGAAATTAAATCCCAACTAAGTTGCAGCTCATTTGAAATTCGGAAAGTCAGAAAATTTGCCACCAGATCGGAATACCTACCTTTAAGTTGAACGATTAAACTCTGCAGCACCTTAAAGACAATCCCTGCAATTGATGGCCTTCAGAATTTCAACCCTGACCTGATTTAAGTTCAGTTTATTAGCCCCAGCCTCAAGTTATTTTTACAAAATAGCTCATCCGTCAAGAAGATAACAATGAATCACACTAGTCCTGTCAGAGTCCTGAACTGACCAATAAACATGTAGGCAAACATGCAAAAAGCAACACTGTAGCTAACTCTGTACAGGAAAAAGCACCCCTTTTGGAACTGGCATTTCTTTTAAAAGTATTTTATTACACTGTAAAGTGAAAGTTCCTCGTTTTGGAACTAGTCCTTGTTTTTCGAAAACGAGAGGAAAACGAGTAGGGTACTTGTTTTTCTAAAATGAGAGGAAAACGAGTAGGGTACTTGTTTTTCTAAAACGAGTAAAAAAACAAGTAGCAAAACAAGGCAATTACCTCGTTTTGCTACTTGTTTTAGAAAAACAAGTACCCTACTCGTTTTAGAAAAACAAGGACTAGTTCCAAAATGAGGAATTTTCACTTTACAGTGTTATATGCCTGGACAGCACATTTTTTGTCATAAAAGAAGTGCATGAATGAAAATCAATAAAATGAGTGCCAGTTCAAAACCAAGTGCTTTCACTTTACATTGTAAAACAGCATGTGATACAAATACCGGAAAGTCTGTAATTTTTGGCTAGCTAACATTGTTATAATATTTGCAACATTTTACAGGCATGAAAATCGACTTTAAAAAAAGCTGAAAGGGTAAAAATTTCTAAAAGCACAATTCCAAAGAATATAAAAGAAATCAGCTGAAATTTTGAGTGAAAAGCTGATATCTAATTTTCATCCCTGATTTTAGCTCCAACTGCAAAATAAAACAGAAACAAATCAAAAGCAATTTTTAAACCAAATTATCAGTTCACTAAAAAAAAAACACCCTACAATTTTCAAAGTTGTGTTGCTCAATTAGTTAAAATTGAAGGGACCAAGCTAATTAATTTTGATGCAATTTAAAGTCTATCCATACAGAAAAATCTGGGTACTGTAGATCAAAACTACCCTTTTCTCCTTATCTCTGACTCAGTTTCAGTACCGATACATTTGAAGCTTCAAAATCTTGAGCACCTCCATAAGATTTTAATATAAAAGTTGTCCCTTTCTTAACAAGAATGACTCATTGAAAAGGGTTCCCTGAACTGCTCTTTAACCTTTACCAGGGTATAGCTACATTAAGTGCAATCAAAAATACTTCCCTTCGCTGTAAAAAGTCAAGTTAGGTGTTATTGAAATTGATCACCACCTTCAGAATTATCAGTGTGAATCATTGAAAAGGTTACCTGACCTGCTTGCTCCCTTAATAAAACTAGTATGATCAATTTCTAATTTGTCACTTTGCTAAATGTGATTTGCAGTTTAACATTTTTGACAACTGTTTTTTATGTGCCAAAGCAGTGCCAACAGAATATTATTCAAAGGAAAAAGAAAAGTTTTGATCAAGTGGGGTCACATCTTTATTCCTTTTGTGTTGGTATTGGTCAATATGGTAGCAAGAGGGGAGCGTGGCCGAGCGGTTAGTGCACGGGTCTCGTAATACAGAGATTGTGGGTTCGAGCCCCGGGCCGGGCGGTTTTCGTCTCCTTGTTTC
>JXSR01S006861.1:47290-63534 GCA_000969725.1 Ophiothrix spiculata
CCTTTCATTAATATGTAATAAAACATTTCTGTTTGTTCAAGTACCGTTTGTATTTTTCAATTTATGGACAAATGGCCTTTATGTGATAGGCTGTATTACACAGTTTGCCTCAAGCCAAAAACACAGTTTTTTTGGCTTGTGTTTCTCGAGCAAGGTTTTTCGAGCAACTCAACATGCTCGGCGCAAAAGACACGCAAGTGAAAAGGTTTTCTTCACATGCAAAATGCATGACTATAGTATTATTTTATATCATCAGATTCATAGTGTCTAGGCTAGACGCAGTATTATGAGTATATCATATGGGCATCACACAAATGATGCCCATCCAGCCCACACAAAATGTAAACAAAATATTGACATCACGAATCAGTTCTAAATGTCTGGAACTTTCTCACATTTTGAGTCTAAAAGTACATAAAATATTACCTGGTGATGTCAGACTTCGTTTTCGCGATTCCATGTCAACATCGGATGAGTTGGTTTGGTCTGATTCTCCCAGCATTTTACAATCGGATCCCGGCTTTAAAATCTCCATCAACCTTGTTTTGCAGTGAGAGGCCGGATAGTCAAAGTTGGCGGGAATTCTTACGAGCCAAACCTGACCATAAATGAAACGTGCAATTTGATTGGTCGTTTGAGTCATACTGCACGTAATTAAACCAATAGCATTAGTACTTCTTTGGCTGTGAGAACCCTTTTATTTACACAGTTTTAAACAACAAAATCTTTTAAAAAGAGTACGGCCCAAACTCATACCCGAGACTCATGTCCATATATTTTTTTAGAATCCTGTGGTCCAAAACAAGGTCCAAGCTTTGGCCATAATAAGCCTCGCCAGTAGCAATTATTATTTTCATAGCTATTTTTTTAATGACTTTTTGATAGTTTGATGAATGCAAAAATTCACAAATATAAATTATTTTTTAACATATGATGCCTAGCCTATATTGTCACCGATCTTTTATACTGACACTATAAAAACTTACGAATCCTGGACATTTCATACCCATTCACTTTCATCCCCGAGATAGTTGGGAAGCACTTTTCACCACAGCCTTAAAGATTTCATTACCCGGGGGTGCCACTTGAGCCATACCATGATCATGATGATCGTTGTCATCGCCGACCAAAATTTCGCGACGCGGTAAAAGGGTGTCTTTTATTTTTTCAGTATAGGCCGGGACATGAAAAGGGTCTCAATTTCTAAATGATTTCACTGTTTTTTGAAAGAAGGGTGTCCTTCTTATAATGGCTATATCGGTGATTTGGGTTGCGATTTTGAGAAGTCATCTCGGAAATGCAGCATGACTGATTTTGGTCAACCTGCGTCTCATGATTCTCATCTTGAAATAAAACATGATACATGAACTGTAAATCATAATGAATTGTTCTTAGTAAACCCCCTTCAAGTGGCACCCCCGGGTAATGAAGACTTTAAGGCTGTGGTGAAAAGTGCTTCCCGAGATAGTTCATACTCGTATTTTAAGGGTATTTAGGTATTTTAGGGTATTTAAGACAGCCTAATAAAATTTACTTTATTACTAAGAACTGGATTAAATTGTAACATTAATAGATAAAATAATTTAAATATAAGATTAATATGAAATTAATGACAAAGTTCAAGGAAAATTCCTGATCATCATTTTTGATTTTTTAAAACTTCTAATTAATTTTAAATGCAGAAAATTATGTCAATCTGGAGATATACGCAATTGTTTGCAGGTAAGCGAAATCCACTCTGTGCCACTTTTCAATAAAGCGATAGAAACACACGTGTCTGAATAACATTTTCAAACAATAGCAATGAAACATGTGTAAAATGTGTGAAAACTGTTATGTAATAATTGATTTGCACCCATCAATAAGCACTGGTGTTAATGCATTGCTCTTATGATATCAATTATGTAACTATCCTATGATCATGCAGAAAGTGCATTCATCATGATCTTTAACAATCTTGTCAGATGGATGTGGCACTGATACGTTCAATAACGTTATTAAAGATTTTATCATCATGATCATGGAAAATGTCTTTACGGATGCTGTTATTTTACACAATGCTATTGTTTGAAAATGTTATTCAGAAACGTGTGTTTCTAATTCTATCGCTATATATTGAAAAGTTGCATAGAGTGGATTTCGCTTATCTGCAAACAATTGCGTATATCCATAGGCGTATATCTCCAGATTGACCAAAGCTATCGTGATGGGGTAAATTGTACTGGAAAGATGGGTCCTTTATCTTGAATTTGACATCAATTTGTATAAATTAGGACATGATTTCATGCCTAAAACAAGCAATTTCCGAGTGTTACACTTTTATTGAGACGCCCTGTACAAAGCTGAATTTTTTGTGCTCTTCATGAGTCACGAGCACTTTAAAATACCATCAATCATTGCATGGCATGTCAAAATGTATGTGGGCCAAGTAACTCGACACTGAGTGACCCACATATTATATAGAAAAAGAATCTATTCCTGTAACATATTCATTGAATGCCCCCCCCCCCTTCTAATAAAGCTTAAACTGCATGAGTGTCCCCTATTTATTTTTGCTCTCCGAGGCATGCTTATCCATATAGGAAACTGGCCAAAAATATGGTACAAAACATGAACATTAGCTTACATTATCATGATTATCTGGGATTTCATAGAAAAGGGGCCCCGCATTGCTTCGTGTCCATGGGCCCCCGAAGTCCTTGCTACGCCACTGCACGACATGTGTGTGAGGCTCAAAAGACCAACCCTCTCACCCAAAGACCCCATAAATGTTAAAAATTTTCTCTCACCGTATGCCAAAATTCATGCTCTCATCCAATGACCCCTCAGTTTTGAGCCTGTTCTCTCCAAATGCCCAGCCCAGCCTTTCAAGAATCTTTAACAGTTCTCCGGTCTTTGTTCAACTTCGTTCTTGAAGCTCCATGAATCATAAACCATCTTAGGGCTAAAGAACCCTGAACCTTTTTTGGTTCTCCTTGTAGAACATAGAACAAAAAAATATTGAAGGTTCAGAAAGGGTTCTTTAGACCCTAAATGGTTCATTCATAACAAAAGAATGGCATTGAGGTGATGACAAAATGTCAATAAAGCCAGATCAGAGCCACACCCTTCGCCCTTGGGATGTATATAGGTCTTTCTTTCAGTTGTTTAATACTATGTATTTTGTTTTATAATGCTTTTAAGCTGTTGGTGTTTATTTTATTACGTATATTTGCTTATATGAAACTTGAACTTGAACTGAGCTTAGTTCAAGTTCAAGTTTATTCATGTACTTGTGTTTAATGACGCAGGCAGGCACCATGTTAGAGAGTAGCTTTCCTGGAAATATGAGGCTTTCCCTGCTTTCATCTTAACGATGGCTATACTGCAATTACTGGCTCTGTGAGCTTCTGTGCAATTATTTTTAGAACGAAAGATGGCAGGCTCAGTGCAGAGATTATAGGTGTCAGGGTTGGAACTTACGTGCGTGCAAACAGGAAACTGGTGATTGAGTGCCTTAATTTCCATGCTCACACCACCTCTGTTTCACATCATTTGGGCTGAAAGGGAGTATTATAGGCTACCACTACCAGTATTATACGGATGGGGGTAACCCTTTAGTAAGTCTTGATTATGGCAAAAATCATCATCTACTTCATTCACACATCCTACTGCGAGAAATAATTGTTACTAGTATGAAATCTTTTCTCCCAAGAACTTTGTTAAGTGCTGGGACCATAAAACCTACGTTGGTAAATCAGATCGTGCCAATTCTTAAGGGGGAGGGGTGGGGGGACCACTAAAATGTTTGTCTGCTCAGAGCCGCGCCTGCAACTTAGGCCCGTAGCAAGGATATTTTCAAGGGGGGTGCGGATTTTCAAAAAGTGGAGGAAAAGTTTTCGTTTTTGGTCGACCCAAAACTAATTTTAGTGGTTTTTTGACAATTTAGTGACAAGCAAAAAAAAAAAAAAGACAAGAAAAAAGGGTTTTCAGTAGTTTTTCAAGCATTTTGTTCAGTATTTTAGTAAGAAACGACGTTACATTTACGTGTTTTGGTGCATTAGGTGTTCTTTTGGTGGATATTTAGGGAATTTTGGTGGACCTTTTTTGTACATTGTCAATTTTTTTTTTTTTGGGGGGGGGGGTGCATCTTGATCATCTTGATCTCAGCGGCCTGTTATTCTCAGTGTTTGGCATTTTCCATTGAACCACACTCACTGCTTTGTCATTTTTAGGTCTTTATTGGTTGATCTTGTCAAGTGGTTGTATGGTGTGGGGGATACTTACAGTGATAAGGTATACGTATTTGCCTGCCTTTTGGGCAGGCCCGTGGCCAGGATTTTTTCAATGGTGCGGCCGGATTTTCAAATTTTTCGTTTTGGTCGACCCTAAACAAGTTTTAGCGGTTTTGGAAAATTGACAAGTAAAAAAAAAAAAAGAAGGGGGGTTTTAGCAGTTTCCCAATCATTTGTGTAGTATTTTATTAAAAAGCGGTCCATGTTTACGTGTTTTGGGGCTTTGGGTGTTCTTTTGGTGGACATTTAGGGAATATTTGTGGACCTTTTTTTGTACATTGTCATTTTTGGAGGGGGGGGGGCGCGGGGGGTGCGACGCCCCCACCGCATCCCCCCTGCCTACGGGCTTGCTTTTGGGGTGAGTTTTCACAGATTTGGTATAGCGATCGGGTGGTTTTCGTCTCAGATGAAAGCAACCAATTTTCATAAATTGGGTGCTTTTGGGGAAAATTTGCAAATAAAGCACCCAATTTGAGTAAAATTGGGTGCTTTTCCATCAATTTTTGGTATATTGATGGATGGGGTTATGAGCCAAAAATAGAGATGGTCAGTTTTTCAAAGTTCGGCCGCAGGCACATCGCAGGCACATACCCGTACGTAGCTGGTACCCGGCCCTCCGCGCTAATTTAAATAAAAAAAAATACGATAGAAAATTTGAAGTCTGTGCTAACTCGGGCTAAAACTGTAGGGGCTTAATTATGCTCACTGCTCACACAACCTCTTCCTAACCTTTTTAATCAAAAATATAATTGATATTTTGATTTCATATTAATTTCAATTTAATTCATAGGCAGTAACAAAACCAAAGCAACCAGACATTAAATTAGTTAGACAATTACCGCCCTCTTTATCTAAAATGTATTATTATTTGCGGCCCTTTGTGTTCTTCGTACATTAGAATCACACCGGCAACACTAAATAACACCTAAACCCGGTAGTGAAATCGCACCGTGGCATCTGTGTATTTATCTACATAGTAAATGACATAACGCAGGACATACGCAGCGAAATTTCCTGCTTCAAGCAATAAATCTTCATTATAATTTGATCAAGATACAAAACAGACTTCTTGGGATATTAATAAGCTAGCGGAAAGACCCATCAAGATGTCGTTAGCAGGGTTAAAGTTTAACAAGGCGAACCAGGTACGTAGTCGTTGCTGTAGGAAGTGACACACTGTTGTGTCTAGTACACAGCATTGCATTGAGTTGACAACCAGCACAAAACATGTTGTGTTATTTTAAAGGTACTAGCTGTTATATGATCACAAAATTGAACTACACACCAATTTAGATCAGTAGATTCAAATATTTCTTCTGAATGAGAAGGAGTGTATAAAAACAAGAAAGTCGGTGGCTTTATCCGACAGGGTTCGTACGCTGTTCGTACGGTCCTTGTCAGACCTTGAAGCTGAATTCATACTCGAAACGCAATGCGTTGCGTTTCCGATAATTTTCACCGCAAACGGCACCGCAAATGAATTCACACTCAAAACGCAAACGGACTGCGGCAGCCGATGACATGAAAACGCAATGGAAAGTTGAGCTTTGCTCAACTCGATTTGCGTTGCCGCAAGTGGTGTTGCGTTTTGGTATCGATTGATCGGAACTCGGCAAATCTGTTACTGCACATGCTCGGTGCGTCGTGCGTTTGCGTCGAGTCTGAATTCAGCTTGAGAGTCCTTGAAAATCCTTGAATTTGAAAACACCTTTTCAAGGCCTTGAAAGTCCTGGAAATTAGCACAGAGTCCTTGAAAATTGATAATTTATGGCTAACTGATCCCAAATTCAGTGAGTGGATTGATGTCGGCAGGAACAATTGTTCAGCATACTGCAAATTATGCTGTGGTAAGTCCTTGAAAATCATGCTTTTGGACCTTGAAAGTCATTGAAAAGTCCTTGAATTTTAAAGGCTCCAAGGTGTACGAACCCTGATCCGACTATCGATAGTGCAAACAACAAGTTGAACAAGAAGAACTATAATTAAATATTCATAAGGTTCAACTTCAATATTATTGAACTCATTAAATTTCCTACAAATCATTAAATTTTGAACGCAACCAATGCGAGCCGTAAACAAGCGTACACCCCTACGAAATTAAAGTGATCGCCGCATCAACATTCGAACAACCAATCAAGATAATAATATGCGCAGACACAGTGCATATTTGTTATTGAAGCAGAAGCAGTGCATATTTGTAGCTACGCATCAATAACAAATATGCACTGCATCTGCGCGTATCATTATCTTAGTCGGCCACGCTTTCATCATATGCATCCTGCAGATTTGATTTGTTGGAAATTTAATTATTTCAATCGTATTCATTTTTAAAATGTGCATATATGTTTGTTTACCGGTATTCATAATTTTCAAAAAGGCCCACTAGTTAGGCCTAATTAGCTCCTTTTCATTTTTAGAAAAAAGATTCACTATATAAGAATTAAAGGTTCGCTATTCATAATATGAAAAAAGATCTTTATTCATAAAAAGAAGGGTTCGTTTTTCATAATACAGCAAAAGGTTCATTATTCATAATACAGAAAAGGGTTTGTTGTATAATTAAAAAGGTTGTTATTCATAATAAAGGAAGAGGTTTGTTATTCATAATTTGAAGAAGGGTTTGTTATTCATTTATAATTAAAAAAAAAGAGCTATTATAATGAATATCGAACTTCTTTATGAATAGCGAACCTTTTTATTATTTATGAATAATGAACCTTAGAAAAACAAACTTTTTTTATTATGAATAACGAACCTTTTTTTCAATTGTGAAAAATGAAACCTTTTTATGAATAGCGAACCCTTTTTCACATTTTGAATAATGAACCCTTTTCTCCGTTATGAAAAACGAACCCTTTTCTTTATAAGGAACCTTTATATCAAAAATTAACCTTTTAATATAGGCTAATTATGAATAGCGAACTCTTTAACCAATTATGAATACCAAACTCTTTTTTTTAATTACATAGAATAACGAAGGTGCACGTAATTTATGAAAAACAAACCTTTATGAACAACGAACCTTATAGTGGGCTTATCCCATATTATAAGCTATTATATAGATCAAAGCGCATGGAATTGAAGGCAAGGTATTACAGTGGTTTGAGGCTTGGTTAGCAGGTCGGAAACAGAAAGTGGTCACTCATGGAGCAGAATCAGAATGGGAAATGGTGACTAGCTCAGTCGTTCAAGGCTCTGTACTGGGTCCCTTGTGCTTCTCAATATATATGAATGATCTAGAATGTGGAGTAGGAGACAAGTCTATGGTGAGCAAGTTTGCGGACGATACAAAGTTAGTGCACCCCAGTAGCCAATGAAGATGACATTGAAGAGATGCAGCAAGACATTAATCACCTGCAAAAATGGGCTGAAGACTGGCAGATGCACTATAATGCAGACAAATGTGGAGTTATGCACTTCGGTTACTATAATGCACACCACACTTACCAGATGGGCAAATCAGATCTAAATGAAACCAAAGAAGAAAAAGACCTTGGGGTGATGATTAATAAATCTCTGAAAGTTTCTCAACAATGTGCCACTGCAGCTAAAAAGGGGAACCGAGCATTGGGGATGATTAAAAGGAATTTTGTGTACAGAAGCAAAGACATAATGACTAAATTGTATAAATCACTTGTTCGACCTCATTTGGACTATGCAATGCAGGTATGGAGCCCGTATTTGGAAAAAGATAAGTAAGCTAATTGAAAAAGTGCAAGCCAGGGCAACAAAGCTCATCCCTAATCTGAAGCAGCTGACATATGAGGAACGTCTAGCCAAACTTAATCTGACCACACTGGAGAAAAGACGTGAAAGAGGTGATCTTATTCAAACATATCGGATAATGAACCAGATTGATCACATAAATCCAGATTCACTGTTCCAGAAAGCTACATACACCAGCACAAGAGGGCACCAACAGAAGTTCTCCAAAGCGAGACCAAATTTAGACATAAGGAAATACTTCTATAGCCAGAGAGTAGTAGACCCATGGAATCGTCTCCCAGAAAGTGCCACCAAAGCACCTACACTCCTCTGCTTTAAACAAGAACTTAGCAAATTGGGTTATTAATGGGCTGCCTAAAGCCCCCCGTAAAACCCAGCCACACTTCTCTACAAGAAGACAGGTGTGGCATCAAAGGTAATTTCAAAGGTAATTATAACCCACAATTAATCTTTAGGTGCCTGCATCCTGTATTTTGCATCCCTCAGTTTAGCTCAACCCAATAATAGTGACAACCACCCTAAAACCCTAAACTTTAAAAAAACAAAAAAATCAAATACAAAAAGATCGACAAATAAAACATTTTTAAACAAAAAAATGTATAAAATAGAAATACTAAGTTTGCGCTGTTCATCCCTTAAAAATCATTCTGAAGATTCAAAGGTGGCCAAATATTTTCTATGAATTTGACCCTAGGCCTTCTTGATTCAAATAAGTTTTCATTGCTTCCATAACCATGAGCTGGAATCATGGCTAATACCCTAAAGCTCTATTCGAACAGAGTCTATGCCATGACTGCACGTGCTCTTGTATGTGTCTTCATGTTGACCAATGCAGTGCCAAGATTTTGAGAATGAGGGCTGTTAGCTTGTGAGGATTAAGCCAGATTTACACGTACACGATAATTCATCACATTTACGTCTCTTCCTGTTTTGTCTCATGATCGGAGATCTTAAGCTGATAATTGTGCGGTTGATTATTGATGTTGTTATTTGAAATTTGTTCAAATCTACAACATTCAACGTGAAAAAGCAATACTTGAACCAAGTGTTGACTGATACTGACAAACAGATCTTGATGTTGTAGATTATTTTTGTTGCTGTGTTAAAATCTTGGTTGTGTGCGAGTATTTTAATTTTGAATCTTACTTGGAATAACTGGTTACCATGGCATTCCGCATAAAGAAGGCAGGTAGATTGAAACAAGTAAGTATGTTTGTTTACAAGTTAAGGCAGCCATTTGTGTACAAAATGTAATGAATTGTTGATTTTATGTCATCATTTGGAGCATAATCAAAATGATCCTTTAGGGAACTCTGTCCTGAACAAAGTGCAAAGTTCTGCTAATTGTCTTGTGTCGTAGAATCCAGTGAGAATGAACTCAAAAGAAATGTAAGGGATGGTGTCATGAAAGAAAGAAAGGATTTTTAGGCAAGTGCTATGGAAAACCCAAGAAAGCCTCTTATGGGGCTGGGGTAAATCAAACAGAGGCAGAAGTCCCCTTCAGTACATTGACACTATCAAGAGTGATCTCAACCTAGATCTACAAAATATATTATGCATGATGCATGCATACATGCAAATCTGGTTTGAACATGTAGCCAGTGCTTCTTCTATTCCGTCCATGGACAACCGATGATGATGATACAATAGTATTACCTGGAGAACCTGCAAAAGCAAGCATGGATTGAAAACCAAATGCACATAAAGTTCCTGGACCAGTAATTGAACCAGGGACTCACTGGTGCACAGCGAGGGAGTACCGCTTCCCCTTCCGCTAACCCACTTTCCCTGTTAAGTGAGGGCTGATGATTAAGGTTCAGTGCACATACCTAAATTATAGATGTCAGAGCAATATCTGTACGCTACAGTACTAGTGTACTTGGGCCATGTGGAAGGGGTGGGGCATATATTATAATGCACTGTCTCTAAATCATATCTTTAATATATAATTTCAAATTAATTATTGCACAAATCATGAATTTAGTGACAAAGAAGGAAGGTTTTACAAGATATAATACTTACACTATCCTCTACATACAGTGACTCAGTTACATAAGAGTTGCCTGCAAATGTATTTGAATTTAGTGCTGATCTAAAATGGTCAAAATTGCCCAAAATAACTTGAAAAGTTTAAAATAGGGTAAAATCAAGCCGGGGTAACTGGGTATTCTGAGTCCTGACCAGGTAACCATCGTCATTACCAAAAAGGTGAGGGTATCAAAATCGACATGGTACTCAGCAAGTCTCACATTAAAGTATTAAATTTGGCTTTTAAGTCTCTGATAGGGTATAAAACTAAGAAAGAATGGTTGAATTGATGACAATGGTGCCTTAAATTGAACATTTCTTTAAAGTCAAGTTAGCTCAATCGGTAAGATGCTCGCTTGCGGTGCAGAAGGTCCCGAGTTCGAACCCCGCCGGTGCCAAAAGTTGAGTGTGCTTGAAATTCCCTTGGACAAGGAACTAACTGCTAATTGTCTCATGGAAACCCGTATGAAACTCGGGAGCTGACCCGGGCAGCGATGGTGCATATGTGGGCTGATCAAGGTTCAGCGCCCCTAGAGGTTGTCGCAGAACCTGAAATGATGCTTGGTGTGGAATGGAGCTTACTTGGGCCACAGTGGTCAGCAAACACCTGTAAAGTGTGCAGAGGATGAGTGGTATTACAAATCTGGGAGGCATAGCGCACTATAAATCCCCAGTATTTTTATTTTAAAGTGTTCAATTGGTGTTACATTGTACAGGTCTATGATTTCTTGTAATCTAATGATTATTTCGTCACATTTGTGTACGGCCTCAGATAGGGTATTCATTTGAACAAGTAAGGTCCCGAATAGGGTATCCATAACAAGAACAGTTACATGTATGGTAGATATGGTCTCAGAGAGGGTATCATTTCACCCATTTTTGCCAATTTTTGGTCTTGCATAGGATTACCTTCGGAACTTGCGGAACTATCACTGTAAAGTGAAAGTTTCTCGTTTTGGAACTAGTCCTTGTTTTTCTAAAACCGAAGAGGCTACTCGTTTTTCTGAAAACGAGAAACAAAAGAAGTAGCAAAACGAGTAATTGCCTCATTTTGCTACTTGTTTTGTTTCTCGTTTTCAGAAAAACAAGTAGCTTCCTCGTTTTAAAAAAAATGAGGACTAGTTCCAAAACGAGAAACTTTCACTTTACAGTGTATGGTGGTTACCTGGGCACAAATCATCCCCCCAGGAAATCAAGATGAGTGGACGAATTACTATCTAATGTACATTTATCAGGACTTTGTACAAAGACCATGGTGAGAATTCAGCCTAATTTGTATCTATATTTTCTTCATTTCTATTTCAGTATATGAGTGAGAAGATTGCTGGGGCAGAAAAGACCAAGCTTGATGAAGAATTTGTGGAGATGGAGAGAGTAAGTTCAATATAATAACTGACCATAAGGAATTTTCTGTTTCTATCCCTAGAAAGGAGGGATGAACAATGTGTGTTCACTTACATGTAGGACACATGTGGCTTAGCTGTAAAGTACGGAAGGTACAATAACTCCCCACCCCCCGTGAGTGACAATGCAAGATGGCCGCCATAACATAGGACTTACACGACTCCGCTTCTCTTTTATTGTTTGACATATGATTTGATACATTCACCACGAAAGATGTCATTTGTCTCCTCGTATCAGTGGCTCTTAATATTCTTCAGGTGAAGAACTGTTTCAATTCTTCAATTCATGCTCTCTGCTAGAAGTTAAAACTATAAAAAACTATATCAGCAGTATGTGGATTTTGAAGTCCTGAATGACCAAAACAGGGTTAGGAACAATCAGGTGTAGAATACACTACTCTTTACGATACTTACTGTGATTATGTACCTTCTGTACAGGACCAATGGCTTTACATCCCCTCTCTCAAGAAATATTTACCCAGCTCTAGATACTTCATGTTGAGGCGTAGAAGAATATCTGACTCCATGCTCCCATTAAGTCAGATAAAGACATCTTGGCAAAGTTTGTGAGATTCCACTCCTGCTAGTCAGCCCTCCCCGGTCCCATAGCGTGCAAAGTGAGATCGCTTTAACCACTACACTATGGCGCCACTGATCACATTGACCCAAGACTGAGCATTCTTCCTGAGATAAATGTAACTAAAGGTTATATTCATTTCGGATTGATATATTGTTCAGTCAATGCAAATTCATGATAAATTGCTTCGAAATTAAGATTACAAATGTCTAGTATCATATGACGCATGGACTGTGTGAAATCGCTGTTAGTGTTTACGCCATCATTAGCACAGGTACACGTATGAAATCTCAATTACAGACGGTCTACAATTCACTTTTAATAGACATCTAGTGATGTGATCTTGACTACCTGCATGTAGCTGTACATTGTTTTTGCCATACAAGTAATGTAAACCATAGTGTGTAATTGCTACAACTTTATCATGTGTATCCGGTAGTTTGTATAATATTTATTGTTAAATTGAATTTGGTTTGTTAAGTACCTACTACCAAGAGATTTAAATTGTGTTGGGGCTGAACAAGTGGATTTAAAGAGCAGCTGTCTCTTTAACAAATTTTCCCAATTCTACATACTTAAAATTTTATTTTGAATAGTTGAAGGGCTGGAATTTTGATATATATACATGTATATATGTTCCCATTCAGCCAGAAAAATTATTTTAAAGCAAAGACCCCAAGATTACACTCCAGCAAGTGCCATCACTGTAAAAAGGTAATATCTAATACCATCAGCCTGCTTACCACTACACCGCAGTGCCCCATACACCACGCAGAGGTAACTCGTTGCATAACCACCTGGGACCCAAAATTGGGAGGACTGGATGCACTATTCTATTTCTGTCCCCAACTTGTGTTCTAGGACCACATTGACAAAGACTATTTCTTATATGAATTTGATGATTTAAACTTCTACGTTTGACTTTAGAAAATGTATTTTCTTTTTTCATTATATTATTCATATCTTGAAAGGATACATCAAATTGTTTTATATGGTAAAAACTAAAAATGTGAAATGTAGGCATACAGTATACATGGTTTTTAATAAAGAATAATCCCAGGTCCCGGGGTCCCAGGTCTTCCACCGCAAGTCGTTATTCTCTATTATCTCTTGCAAATTACTGTTTTAAAAAGAGGAAGTAGGGATGATCATTTTCATGTAATGGTCATGTAATGCTCAATACAGCGATGTATTAGGGCTTCTAGTTTGAATAAAAGTCTTCTCGTATTCGAGGCCTACTAAATGTTAAGCTTAGCAGGATATCCTTTATTGGTATAAGAATAGATCTCAGGGACTTCCATTTCCTCTTTGTAGACAGTATGTTACATGATCAAGCAAAATGAGTGTCATGTCGGCAATTTTCTATTTTGCTATTTTGTTACATCCTCATTTTAAATTATTAACACTGGCATAACCAGCGGGGTGGATGCCCCCCAGAAAAAAATTCTGCCCCCTGCTCTCTCCCCCAAATGAAATCAAGAAAGGTAAGAGGTTTAATAGTATAATTGTGCAAAAATTAACCATTTTGGATTTAGTTTGTAAACATCTTGGTTTTGTGTCTGTAATTCCTGACTTTTTGTAGTGATAACTGTAGAATAGTGGCCATTGTTTTGAGACACTTCAACCAAGATGTCTTGCCCAAACCAAAATGTTTTTTATTTCTAGTGACACCAGGCACATGATTATGTGGAAGCTAAATTTATACTTGATTGAAACCTACAACAAATGTGAATGACTTGGCCAAGATATAAAAATATAAATTATTCTTGGAACTTGACTTTCAGCGTATTTATTTCTACAAACTTCGTATAATACTGTACAATGTCACAAATGTGTCAAAATGTAAGTCATAGACTTGGCTAAATTGAGAGCCACTTGAACAACGTCCAATTATCCTAAATAGGGAAATTGAACTCAACAATGTAGAAATAAACTTGGCACAAAATGTGTTTTGTGGTTTATTGTAAGGGAAATTATCAATACAGATTTGCAGAGTTGTTTAACAGCAATCAAAGAAAAAAGTGTTGCTACATTTTGCTATATATCTCAATATTTTTTTTAAAGATTTCCCCGCTTCCTTAAATGCAATGTTGATCCAAATGTAAGTGCCATCCATAGATTAAAGAAAGTAAGATCATCACCCCGTGAACTGCTCGTAATCATGATATTTAGACAGCTTAGAATGTCTATTTTTGGATAATACCAAACATGTGTACCTCATGTATCAATTTTGCGCGAATTATAAATTTGTTTAAACAAAACTTTGCGAGCATGAAAATTTCGCGATCCCAACCTACTCGCGAAATTCGCGTAATTTTCATGCACGCGAAATTTTCATGTTTTACAGTAATTTTGAATCATATATTGGGCTATGGGATATGTAATCTAATTTTGTGTCTATAATATTGCCGCTGCATACATACCATGTTTAGCTCCTACATCTTTTTATTTGCAAAATACATGCAGTAATCCTACAAATAATATTACAATCAGCTGCAGTGCTTTATACAACTGAACTGCAGGCGTTATTTGTGCCTATAATACATTCATATTATTTTGGGGGAAACTTTTAACTGTGCATGGGATGCAGATCAGGTCTCACAAGCTGTACCCGGTATTGTATTCTAGATTCATTTGAACCCAAGTGTAACTTGCAAACACTTGGGTCAGGGATTCTAGATAATTATGGGATAGGAATTTCCTATACCTTGCCAACGGAAAAAATGAAGCTTCAGCGCAAATTAGCAATTCGAGGTCACAAGGTTAATTATGTATCACGTACAAGCTCATTAGTATGCACGATTTTGTAAACACAATTCTCCGAAAATTATCTTGAATTTCAGTGCAATAAAAGTGAAAAATAAATAGAACCAGACCCATAAATCATATACACTAATTCTGAACAACCTTTGGCTGATGGTACTATAAGCTCACCGACACAAAGAGTGAAATTTCCATTTGAAATTGGCTGACCTGCGTTGATTAAGCGTAAAGATTTCAAGCCACACACACGGCGACGGGAATTCCCATGCGCAATGTTCTGCGCATGGTTGCACATTTGATTGACATAGACCCTGCCTATGACACCTTAATGATACCTTAATGACTACCAATTATGGTCAAAAAATGGTTTCAGCAGAAACGAGAGAGAGACAGGGCCCTGCTTGGATCCAAAGTCTTTGATTATTTGACCAATTGCGCACTGTATTAATGTGCATAAACAAGTTGCCTATTGTGTAAATCAGGGTGTCAACAAGCATCAGCTACAAACAAAACTGCAACCAGAAAAACTTTATTCTCGAAAAATAGCAGTTAATTTTTTTAAAGAATGCATTGTTGGTCATATTGATGACTAGGCCTAATTAAACACACCCCCACTTTGTGGTATCATTTAAAACTTGCACGTTCTATATGTTTACACACATGTCATTGACTCATAACATGTGACATACCCAGGTGAGATATATATATGACAAACATTCAGTCTCCATGTGACGAACACCCAGAACTATACTTGATCAACACTATTTAAGCAGGAATTGTGTAGTCCATCCAGATGGACCGCACAAGTGAACGCGAAGCGTGAGTGTGTTCGCTTGTGAGGTCCATCTAGATGGACTAGAATTGTGAGGCTTTTCTTCATCCGCAAGTAAATATAATCCCACAACGCATGTGCGCGTCATAGATACTGATGCGTGAGTCACACGTACAACGCATGCTGCATCTCCTGCAGTTGTGCTGTAATCAGCTACGCACACGCTTAATTGTATCAATTGACGATGTGAAGAGGCCCGCCTATTTGGTGTTGATCAAAGTATAATATAGTCTCTATGGCTCATGTTGAAGTGATTGCCTATATAGGACAGATCTCATTAGGTTGTTAGATTGGATCTTCCGTTACCATGACAGGACACTTGATTCGAGGAATGCAATGGGATTAGTGGCATGACATCAATTAATCCAACCACACATTCATTATCTTAAGTGCCAACGACTTCCTATCTAGTGCAATGACCAACGGATGGGAAATTGTCAAACATCGCAAGTTCCAATCTCGGTCTTTGCCTATCAGACATTCCGTGTAACTGTCTCACTTTCCAAAACATGAAAAATGCTCAGAACTTTCAAATTAAAGGAGCTATAGTAACAAATTTGGTGTCAGATGAAAGAGGTTAGTGTGCTCTTTAATTTGAGCCATCACACAATAAGATTGACATATGTTAAAACATGAATTTT
>JXSR01S006863.1:14739-25884 GCA_000969725.1 Ophiothrix spiculata
CATAAATCTCACAGAAAATTCTCATCAGCACTAGAAAAGTTCCCAGAAAGGTTGAATTTTTTTCTATACCCTGCCTCACACTTTGTTGTGTAGTTAAATTGTGGTTACAGGACCACAAACAGACAAATTTTCACATATATTTCCAAAATGAAATATGTTTCAGCCGTCAATGTTCACACGTATTATGGGAAATATATGTACCCATCAGACACATGGGATAAAAGGACCATATGATAGTAAATGTCTTCCACCAAATAGCAGATTCGAACAACAGAACATTAAAGCTCAAACAGTTGTAAGCTTAACTCGTGCCCTTTGACAGTCAAAACCATCTCCAATCTCCATCCTATTTCTCCCATCTCCTTTTCACATTGTACCCTTTTCATCACCTTCAATTTTCCTAATTTTCCCATCTTCCCCCTCATTTCCTGTCATCCTTTTTTCTCCCCCTTAGAGGCTTTTCACCACGCACATTCTTATAAAACAAACAGCCTTTTACTCTTCCATTTCAACTGCTATATAAATGTTTTGGCATGACCTTTGACATGCAATCTCTATTGTTAATTTCTTTACACCAGTATCGTCTTTTCAATGCCTCATCCTGCTTCCTGCCACCTTTCTCACTCCTCCTCTTAGCCTCATCTCTGCAAACCTCCTTCAATTACTCCTTATATACACATTCCCTAAATCTCCAAGAGAAGATTTTGTGTAGCTCCCATCATGCATTGCTTCCTATAGGTTTGATTTGAAAGAAAACTATGTGGGTATGTACTTCCCATAATGCATTACATCCTATAGGTTTGTTTATATGAAAATTATGTGAGTATTTAGCTATAAAGGTGCTTCATATCATGTATTGCTTCCTATAATAGAGAGAGAAAATTATGCAAGTATTTAGTAATAAAATGTTAATTTTGTTGTTTTGCATTTTAAGCAAGTTTCATCACTAACTACTAGCCTAATTTCCTGTAAAAAAATCCATTCAGGAAGCATGCAATGCATGATGGGAATGAACACACAATACGTATCAAAAGAAGATATCGGGACCTTCCCATCATGCCTTGCTTCCTATGGGATTGTTATACAGGTTTTAATACATGTACGTGGCTTTAGGGATGAAACATAACATAGTTAGCAGACCATTACCCATTTTTGCATTTCAGATACATTTCATCCCTAAACCCTCTCATAACAACCCGTTGAAAAAATCCCTTTGGAAGCAAGGCATCATGGGATGGTCCTGTTCTACCTATCAACCAAACAAACTGTCCATCTCACAAACATCACATAAATTTTACAAACATAAAAAATCATATTTTTCTTCAAATTAAGTCAGGAAATATTAATTTTGTGTGAAAAATATTGTGCGCCATCTCACTTTGTACTTATATTGTGTCCTGATATTTCAAACGTACACATTACAAATTTGAAGTCAAAGAAAGAAAATAACGGCAGCATAGAATTGATCGGTCCTTGTATTTCTTGGTAGTAACAAATCAAGGCAATGTTTGCATAGACTCAGGCCAATTTAAACATCCTAACGGCTACATTACACATGGACATCCCGTGCAGAGGGGGCCGTACCATTCAGATCCGTGTTTCATCCATGAGTAAAAGAAACAGCAATCTGGGTTTTGGAAAGATTGGGTGGGGACCATAAAGGGAGCTCATTTAGGGTGTTAAAAACATAAGATTGTAATGCATCAAATGTCAATTCCTGTAGAAAAATGCATTCTGAACACACTGGTATTTTTTATGAATCACAGAAATATATACAGAATCCAGGGACTTTCATTTGAGGGGAGTGAGATCTATTAAACCTGCCTGCCTGCTTCGCCCAAGAGCGCCTTGCATGATGGTATTAACATTAAAACTTCTAGATAGCGCCTGTAATTGCTCCCCTAAAGAACTTCAGTGAAGCTTTTGATAAAGCTCCCCCCCCCCCCTCTACTAAATTTTAAATAGAAATCCCAGAATATGCAAAGAAAATGTGGAATTTCACTATATTCTCATCGATACTATGATACATTTTCAAAGAAGGAAAACATTTCTACTTGTACGATGTACACAGAATTCAAGGCATTGATAAGACTCTTATTAAGAGTGTCTTATGATCCAATGATACAGACTGCCAGTTATAGCAGTGATCCCTCCCCTTTCCGCCTTGTTTCTCTCTACTAATCTCCCTCTTTCTATTTCTTTATTTACCATTTGTACATCTACGTGACCAAACACTGACAGCAGAAAACAAGGTAATTTTAATTAAATGCGTCAAGATTTTGTTCGTTTCAATGTTACCTTTGAAAGATATATTTGAGAAAAGTTGGTACTTGTAATCTAATAATATGCAATGCAGCAAAAATAAAATCTATATACTATAAAGACAAGAAAATAACAAATATCCACTATTTGTGAAATTCCTGTTTGTTTTATATGAGCAATTTATTATTTGACTGACGAATGTCCAATTTTTATCTTTAATTCATATATTTAAATTTATTTATTTATTTATTTGTTATTTATTTATTTATTTATTCAAAACCAAATATATTAATTTATTTATTCACTCATTTAATTATTATTTATTCTGGCCTCAAAATAAATATGAGATGTTTCCTATTAATTTATTCCATTTTATTATTTATTCTCAACCCTCAATACAAAACTACACATAACCAACCAAACAACAACAACAACAATATATTTCAGCTAAGTGCCCAATACCTTATAAAACAAAAATCCTGCACATCATATCGGTCTAATATCCAACACGAGATACATTAGTAATCACCGCTGATGGGCACTAATAAACAAGAACCTTACCAATGATTTTGTACCATCAAAATTGATAATGACACATGGTTTATTTTCATAACTAAAATCAGGTTAAAATATGCAAATACTTTAATCTTGTTTTATATCTGACCCACTGTGATGATATGTAATATAGGAAATTAAGGATGCACACCACTAAATGAAATTCCAAAACATGAATTTTTTAACAACGGATGTTTACAAAACTGTACCCGTAGATGATGAATTTTGTACAAAATGATTAGAATCGTAAGGGTAATCGTGACCATAGCTTTAATTATAATCATATTTGTCAACACCCAAAAATAGTCTCTAAAAGGCAATACATATATGCATTCAAATTTTAAAATTGTTATCAAAAGCAAATTAATTCACCAGTTTTAGTAAAAACACAGAAAAAAGATTTTAATTTTTCATTTCATTTTCTTTCTTTTTTAAATTATTTATTTTTTAATGTATTTTATTTTATTTTATTTTATTTTTTTTTACTAACCATGCTGACAATTTGTGAGTGAAGTACTGATAGCCTGAAAATTATTTCCCTACATAAATAATCTGCTATGTGAAAATTTACATCCTACATTAATTATCTGTGTTTGAAAAATATTAAGCTACATTTAATCTGCGATAAGAAAACCATAAAAATATTGCCCCATCCCCCAATGTAAATAACTGTGTTCTGTGTTAATTTTTGGACCCAAATAGTTTATAGTGTCAAAATAATTGTATTGAAACAAAACCTTCAGTGTTAAAATCATTATCATATCTGCTCTGTGAAAATTATATTACTCTTTATAATTTATCTGGTATGTGAAATTTATTGCCCACATAAATTATCTTCCTTAAGGGTAATGAACTTGAAATCGTATTAGCATGTGAGTTTTGTTTTATCCCATCTGCCGATTCATCCGCAGCTCTAAGCCATATATGGTGGTGCACAATTTAGGTTGTTCCAGATACGCTGAAAGGAATTAGGATAACAGCAATGTCTATTTTTGTCATTTGTGACATCTTAAAGGATACTGGCAACATTTCACTATTCCTAGTTGCCCGTTCCATGAAAGTTTTTATTGTTCTGAAGACGTTTCAAAATATAGGGACGAAAAAACATGTGATTTGGTCATTTATAACCATGCGAAATTGATCAAATTAAAATTTAGGTCCCACCTTCAAGAAAAGGTAGGGTGTTTTTAAAAAAAATCCATTACAATTTCCAATATATGAAAAATGAAATATTTCTTTTTGTTGATAAACCTCTATTAAAAATAAAAACAAATTTCTGATGCCTGCAATTAAGACATTAATAATCTATCAACAAAACGTTGCAAGTATCAGTGACATATAAATGAATGAGGAGGATGCTTTAATCAATTAACACTCATTACTTGGATAAACATTGAGTTACCAACTGCCAATATATCCCAGTATTAATTGTTTATTGGCTGATTGTGAGCCCCAAGGGAGGGGGAGAACCTCCATGTAGGTGATGCATCACTAGAATGGATAAGGTTTTTTTATCTGAAGGTTATGAGGTTTTCTGGTGTCCTTGAGAACCACAATATAATACATAGAGGACAGTATATAACTAGCATGTGGAAGAATTTGAAAGAAAATCAAATCTAGCTATCATCACAATTTAAATTCAAATCTAGAAAATTTCACAAAATTTTGACATCATAACTTCACAACAATAATCTAACAACTAATTGAAAGATGCATAACAACCATGGCTCCACAACCAAGAAAATGATTCAGAATATCAGTTTTTCACTGTGAATCTACAATTTCACCAAAATCCCACTAATTACTTAGATAAACAATGAGTTTAAATAAAACAAGATCGCTTGGTATTAATTGTTTATCTTCTTTCCATACAAAAGTTAAAAATTGAGGGCAGTATGTTCTAAATTAACCCTGTGAAAAAAAAAATGGAATTATAAATCCAAACTCATAATAATAATAATATCAAGTATTCAAAAGCAATTACTTCAAATCTAGTGATTATTTCATAAACAAAATTCAAAATACACACCATTTCTACTCAAAACAAATTAATTTAATTAGGCATGGACTAAATGTCTCAAATGGAAATCAGCAGGTAATTGGGGAAAAAGTTGTGTTGCCCTAAGCAACAAACCCAAGTCCAAAATTTTAAAAATATATAATTGGGTTTGTAAAGCACACAATTCTGCTCAGATTGGGACGGTGTTTTTGAGAATTTTTTTTTGAAAATAGTCAAATGCACCAAAAAATTGGCACTTTGGGTGCTTATTATTATTATTTTGTTGTTGTTGTTGTTGGTGGTGATGGTGTTTGTTTTTGGTTTTTTTGCCTTATACGTGATAATTCAACTTTGCGATTAAAAGAAAATCTGTAATTTATAGATAATTGGATTATATTGTATTGTGAAATACTTATTTTACAAAAAATGACACCTTGCAAAATTTATTTTTTATGAATTTTCATTTTCCAATTCTGCTGCAGTACATCTTCAGCAATATATAGAATGTGACAGCAGAGGGCCCAGCATTAGAAGTCAATTATGAAAGTCTTAAAGCCATTTCAACTTATCTCTAAGTGGGATCATTTCCTTCCAATCTCCTGCTTTTAAATGCAGGTGTGTATGCTAATTAGCATTATTAATTGTCACTGAATAATTTTGCCATTTCTTCATTTAAATGCTTTTTAATTTTGCCATAACAGTCAAATTAAATATATTCAGAATAATTTTCATTTCAGAACAATGCAGTTGCGCTAACCTTGGTAAAAAGCAGTAGTGAGGCTTTTTTAAATCTTTATTTTTTCTTTTGTAGATCAGGTGAGTAATGATAAAAACAATCTAATTCAGTTGAAATTTTCACAAAAATATTTAAATCAAGTTAGAATGTTCAGGGAAAAGGACCAGGGACCAGGGATGGTATAAAGAGAAGAAAGTGGAAATAGAATAGATACCTGAGGAAAGGTAAAAAATGTTAAATGGTAAGGAGAAAGTGATTTCAGTTTAAATACCTCTCTAAGTCAGATTATTTCCTATTGATCTCTCTTTATATTCAGGTGCATATCAATGAACAAAATTAACATTCATTTCCATTTTGTCTCTAAGAATTCTTTTTCAATTAATTTCAAACTCATCTACACAATTTATAATCATACTGATTCAAATATGTCAGCTTATTATTCATACAACCAAAAAAGATAACATGTAAATTACAACCTTGTAAAAAAGAGAATAGATTAAAATGCTGACAAAAACTTAGCAGTAGTAAAATTCAGTTTCTTTAATATTCCTCATGATCAACATACCAGAAAACATATCTGCAAACAAATAACATAAATTGGCCATAAAAAAGATGCCTCAAAGTCGCATCATCTGTACTCTTTATTGTTTTGTTTTTTCTAAGCACTAATGCTCAATATTAATATCCAGTCATAATTGTCAAATCCAATATCACAAAATACTGTCAATCTCCCTCATTCTGGCTTCTACTCTTTTACATTTGTTTTGAATATTCTAGAGAAACAATTTCTCATCTAGCTTGGTTACCATGGCAACTACAACAAAAACGATATGCAGCATCCGTAACAAAGGCATCATTGATGAATTTTGAAAAGTACATCAGGGGTGATTATGTAGCTTATACATCAAACATCTGTACTTAGTACTAGGCTTAGCTAAATTAAATATTCTGCATATAAAGATGCATACACATTTTTGTTAAAATAGAAATACTGCATCATAGTACCTAAAATTGTAAATTTGCTTGAAATCCAGTGATGGTGCCAGCATTTTTTTTTTTTGAGGGGGCGGGGGAAAACGAGGGGCAAGACAAATTTCAAGGGGCAAAAATTTCAGGGAAAAATCTTAATGTGCACATAGCACACAAATATTTTTAGACAAATTTGCTTATTTTGGCTAACACCTAATTTAGGCTAAAATAATGATTAAATGGTGAAAAATGCACAAAGCGCACACAAATTGTACATTTTAAGTCGAGATTATTTTCAAAGGGGGGTAATTGAGAAAAATTATTTAAGGCAATAATCATATTTTTTATGAGGCAACGGGAGTAAGCAAAGCTTGCGTCTGCGGTGGGGAAATGCCCCCTATACTTTCCCCGTGGCGTCACCAGTGCTGAAATTGTCTTCTTTAGAGCTTAAGATTAGGTTTGTTGCTTGTTTTGATTTAGTCTTGATGATTGGATTCCTTGATTTTAATTTCAAAGATGAGTTCTCATTTTAAGTGGAATCATGTTTAATACCTTTTATGATCATGGCTCTGAATTTTGAATCTAAGATTGATGAATTTTTATTATAACAAAGGCTGAACTTCTGGTATACTTGCGACTCCAAATAAAATATCATCAACAGCCGAGTAAAAACAGATTAAACTTTGCGCTAAATTGCACACATGTTTGATTGAATTAACATTTACATTGCATCAAATGTTTCTTACAAGTCTGTACTTTTTATTCAATCATATTAATTTGGTAACGTCACAACCAATGTTTGGTTGCAAAAATTTTGTGTGGATAGAGGCCGAGTATAAATAGTTCAGCTGTAAAACTCTGATATGTTTGACATTGACTTTAAAGAATAACCATTTTTCAACAACTGAAGTTAAACAATGTATTACTTAGAACTGGTATCGTTCCCCTGATCGCCCCTCCCACGGACCCAGGGTGGCTAAGGGATGTTGGACACTAAGTGGATATTGGACAAGGCACTGTAAACAGGGCTATGTATTACATGAAGGGTAAATTGAATCACATATTTTTTGCTCAAAAAGGTCACTGACTTAGGTTCAGTGAAGCTTCACTTTTTTTTAGTCCAGCAAAACTCCCATGGGGTAACTGGGTATTCTGACTAGAGTAACCAACCACGTTACCAAAAAGGTGAGACCTGGACAGGTCTCGAGACTTGCAATAGGGTATCAAAATCGACCTGGTACTCTGCAAGTCTCACATAGGGTGTCAAATTTGGCCTTTAAGTCTTTGATAGGGTATCAACCTAATCGTTGAATTAGCTACTTTGGTGCCTTAAAGTGCTAATAAAAGTGCTTCAAATACCTATATAGAAACACTTCTTAAAATTGTTCAAATGGTGTACGGTTACATTTTACTCGACTTCTTGTAATAGTTATTTTTCAAATTACATAGGGTCTCAGAAAGGGTATTCATTTGAACAGGTATGGTCCCGGATAGGGGTATCCATTCGAACAGATATGGTAGATTTATGGTCTCAGATAGGGTATCATTTCACCCATTTTTGCAAAATTTTGGTCTCACATAGGGTCACATTCGGAACCTGCGGAACTCGGGTGCTTACCCTGGAACAAATACTAGTTACTTCCCCCTCCAGAGGCAAAAATTAACCATACAATTGCTGTATATTTTGTGGTGTGAGCAGTCGCTTCAACCAATTGCGGCGAGGTGGAGCGTAACGATCACAGGTCAAGGTAAATGTACCTCAATTTGACTTCTTTCATTAATTTCATGTGGACGATCATACAACCTTTGCAATCATTGGTATTTTTTAAAGGCAATGTATTTTTTAAAGGCAGTGTAATGTGAACACATGCTTTACAAGCAAAGGATTTGCCAATATACATTAAGCACTAGATATGTTTCATTTTTTAAGTTGTAGACATGTTCATTCAGGATTTTTCTCATGGTGTCCAATTTTTACCATGGTATATAAATTGTCACGCTAAATGAATATTTTCCTTCAGCATTTTTTGCATGGTGAACAATTTTTACCATAGCCGATACTGTCATCTCAATGAAAGATTAGCTCATTATGAAAAGATCTAATTGATAAAATCAATATTAAAACTATTGAAAATACAAGGCACTTGAATATGTGAAGGGAGTGAAAATGTGAAAATAGTTCAATGTTTTCTACATTTTACATGATGTGGGGAATTTCAAGGAAATGTTAATTCAGAATAAAAAAAACACTTATACAATGGTAAAAAATCTATATTATTTCCAAATGAAAATGTCTACCAAAATTACAGAAGAATATTTTCTTTAATTTAAATTGTGAACATGTTAAATATGTTGTTTACACTTTTTCATAAGATTTCTGTATAAGGCCAAAAAAAAAATTATGTTTGTTTGCCCTCCGCGACCGACCCTAAAATTACCAAAAATTAGGGTCGCGATTTTAGTTTATTTTTTTTTTCTTCAAACATGTAAAATATGAAAACTCAATATTTTTGATGTAAAACGTAATATTTAGCAGTGTGAAGTCACATTTAGTAGTATAAAATGCATATTTCCTCTAAATAATGACCCACAATTTTTGATTAAGCCCTGCATTGCTTGGTATTCATGATAAAATCCATGGAATGACATAATATGTGTAGAGTAAAAAAAAAAAAAAATGAAAAAAAAAAAGATTAACCGACCGACTGACCCAAAATTTTAATTTTTCCACTGGAGGGCAAACAAACAATATTTTTTTTTTGGCCTAATGGGCCTACTTGTGTGTTTAAAACCAAATTACGAAATTAATCCCAGTGGAATCCTAATCAATTCTTTTCAGATTACTCTGAATTAAACCTAATATAACTGATATCAATTAAGAGACACTGTTCTTGTTGATCTTGTCACCAATGTTCATTTTACAGCAATGCGAATAACTGCGATTTGGTGACCCAATTATACCACCTTAAAAGCCGGCATTGATCTCCATTAACCAATTACGCTGTCACATGCTCCGAGCAGTATTTCTCAAATTGCACACTTAACTCAAATGCTTAATGCAGTCACAGAATGCGAGTCAAATACCCAATCAGTTCCTCATTTTTGATCACCTGTTTTGTTACGCTAATTATTTTCTCCATCTTTCAGGTTTTTTCAGGGTGGCATCTACATCAGCAGTGTGAGAGGCAAATCAGCCCAAATCATCAGAGTTGGTTCTACGTAAAAAGGATCTTTTTCAGCCGAGGCATTTCCAATGCACGGTGTGAAACGGAAAATTCAAAATAATTGTATTCAAATTTTAATCTCTAAAATGACTCGGGTACCCATTTAACCCAATACGGATGTCATCGCCACGCAGAATTCACTGGTACATGTTAAGAGGTATCATTTTCTAGATGCAATGATCACCCCTATCCCACACCTCAACCACATTTTGGGAGCCAAATTAACTAAAATTTGCACAGGAAAATGTCTACATTTTGCATTTAAATTTGTGACGGCTCACTTTGAAGATTATATCAATTTTGATTTTATCATTTCATCTGTTACAACATTTTTTAAGCTTTAAAATGACACCCTACTTGTTGAAATTGATCAAGGCAATCAAATTTTACAACAGAAAATCTGCTGGAAATTCTTATTATTTTCTTTATTTTTTGCTGCCTATTTTCATCAGTTTCTCGAAGTGTTCTGTCGCAAAGTCCACCTTTTCGGGGAGAGTCATCACATTTAATAAAAATAAATAAATAAATTGCACACTTTACAGAGCAGTTCTAATCATTGGGTTAAATCACTTCTTGGACTCCCTGGGGCCAAAGGGCTTACTGCGGCCTACAAATTGGCACAACCCTAGCTTGAGCATTTCACACCCTCATAGAATATACAGTTTTTGCACACTCAGCTCCAGCTGGACTCGAACGTAAAACGATCGATTGAATCTAAAGAGCCCATGTTTAACAGTCCGAGAAATAACCAACTGAGCTAGGGAGAACTAGCTTGATATTGCCCTTGATAAATGCTATCCTAAAAACATGTAATGTCTTGGTGCCATTAAGAAACCGGCACGAACATTGCCCGCTCTGCCCTAAATCTCGTTTGGACGCTGCAGTCTGCAAAAAATCTCTTTTAAGTGATAGATATACCTTGCATGCACTGGGCTTGCTGAGTTTGATTCCCATTGATGGCATCTCTTAGAATCTTTGTTTTGTTGTTTATCTGGCTCAAATGGTGGGAGCACTGGATCAGAAATTCTAGATCTTCCGATCCTCACATGAAATATTAAAAATTTGGTCAATACTCCTTGAGATATTGTGGCCTTTTGATGAGGACACAAAGCCATTGGTTTCATGTACACAAAGATTCATGGATGTAATCATGGTCAGTATTATGAAGAATAAGGTATTCTACCGTTGATTGTCCCAAGTCTAAAGGCAAATCATCTAAATTTCAAAGTCCCTCTGTGGATGCCTCCAAATTTGGGGTCCTGCAAAGTACCAGAACTATAGATCCAGGAATTTGGCACAACTGCCACTATACCAGAACTGAAATCAACCTGTCTTATGGTTTATTCCACCGAAGACTCTTGGCTGCATCATACAGTTAAGCTCAATTCATAGTCGGCCTC
>JXSR01S006865.1:9374-19680 GCA_000969725.1 Ophiothrix spiculata
ATTTTTGTTATTTACTCTTAATCTGACAAACTATTAAAAATATTGAAATTAACTATCTCTCTGCCTAAACCCAGTATTTATAAACAATATACACCAATATAATCAAGAGTTCTAATTCCTCTTAAGAAAACCAACAAACAATCCATGAAAGGGATAATAATAATAAGAAACTCAGTTATAACCATGAACTAAGTGTTTACGGACTGTCAGCTAAGCCTTTGGCTTTAAACTTAATTGCTAATATTTGTTGGACTGCTCATCTGTTTGTTTGTTTGGTTTTTTTTTTGTTTTTTTTTGTTTTTTGTTTAGTCCGAATAAGGGGCCACAAATTGGAAATCTAATTACTCTTAAGGACATAAACAGACAATCCGTGAAAAGGATAGTATTATCAAACACTATAAGAACCATTCAACTCAAAGTGCTCTACTGACTGCCTGCTACGCCTTTGGCAAAAGCTTAATTGCCAATATTTGTTGGACTGTTTATCTCTTTTTCACATAGTTCGAATAAGTGTCAAAAATTCATGCACAAACTTACTTCTTCTATTTCATACATGTGGAATAACATTCATGATTACGAATTACAACCAATGCATGGAAAAGACAAATATTTGTGACTTTAGGCCAACCCTGTTATTGAAATATGATAATCATTATCAAAAATTATTTGCAAGAGATCTCATTTTTAGCATCGTCTCTGAGTTTCTAAACCTCTGTAACTACAAATAAATGCATCTTAAACTTAATATCATTTTAACATATCATATATATCATGTTATATTATTTTGCTTTCTCAGATCAAACTGTTCTGCAACTTCTTCTGTCGTTGACAAACCCATAAGTGCACATTGAATCATCAACTCATACCAAATGCGTTGGTAATCAAGAACAAAAGCATACTGTTTCAACTAGAAAACTATTACAATTTTTTTTTTTTTTTTTTTACTTATTTGTTAACTAAATGCCTTTGAACAAAACTTGCACAATATTGATAAAGCAGAACAAATTTCATGACATTCAAAAACGGAATTCACTTTGAATTCTTAGAACCTAGGGAAAGGTGAAAACAGAGATAAAAAACCTTTTAGGTTGAAAATTAACTCTGAAATTCCTCTCCGGCCCTGACGAATCAGCGACCAAGCACTCCGCTCCTAGGTGTGGCAAAATGCATTTGAACAAAAATACTGGAGAAATAGCTTAAACTTACTTTGACTATTTGTGTATTTACTAAAATCTTTGATGATATTTATTATTCCAATTAATTAAACTGGCCAAAGAGCAAAAATAAAAAACTTGACGTGTGTCGTTGCCTGTGTTGACCGCGAATGAACATTTATTATATAAGTACACTCGATCCACCTTTGCTGTAAAGTCTTAAAGCAACTAGCAATACCATATTTGTTGTTTTTGTTTTTTAAATTCAAAAGGATTACATAGTTTGAAATGATGATTTATATGAAAATAAATCCATCCATTTGATGGTGCTGCTTTTTTTTTCTTTTTCTTTTTAAATGCACCAATTCACAAAGAAACTTTTTACTTGTGCAAACATGTGGAATAAAATCAGGATTGCAAAATAAAACCAACAAATGGAAGCTAGAGAAACTATACAATTTTACCAATACCAAAACATGTCAATTAAGCCCAGTCCTTTCCTGTTGGTTGATCTTGTAGTATTGCTTTTGTCAGAATATTACAAATATTGCAAATAATACATGCATATATCACATATTAACTCTTTTTAGCATGTAAACACAGGCCTACCTCTACATCTTCCTAACATTTTTTTATATCAAAATGAGTTATGTGAGGTAAATTGGTAAGTTTACAGGTATAGAAGCCTAAAATTATGAGCTGCAACTGATCATGTAACTATTTGTGTAGAGGGATAATATGCTTGAACTATATCTCCTCAGGTAAAGTACCTTTGAAAGGCATAACTTACACCATCCTTGGCCTTTGGAGATATTGCTTAAACCATGTTTTAACCACAGATAATTTCCATGTATAAACTTTAACCCTTATAGTAAATTTAACTTGGTTGCACAAATGAGCTACTGATTAAAGAATCAAAAGGTTAAAAGTATATCTTATTTTAAATGTTCGTAAACCATAATTACATATATGATCAAATATGTAATTTAATAGCAAAATGAGCTTGAAAGAGGACTATATTCAGTCTAAGTCTAAGGGTTTAACCACAACCACATTTTGAAATCGTCAATCCTGGATTACTTAATTTTTATGTGTTGTGTACCGAATGATCCCCTATTTTTTGTACAAGTATTTGTACCGGATGACCCCTACTTTTCATCTCACCGAAGCACATCCCTGTCACTTTAGATAGTGAATGCCACCCTGAGAATTATACCCATTACAATTTTTTCAGATAAAATTACCATATTAAAGGCACTAGCTATAATAACAAATTTGAAGTTTACTTTCCACTACACTTGCTTAGGCAAGAACACATATTTGTCTGTTTGTACTGCATTGATCGACACTAAATTTGGAAATCCAAAAAAGTGTTTTTTCTATTTTGTGTATGAAAGAATACTGACCCCCTTTTTACATTCTTTTCTTTTTCCATTTTCTCATTCTTAAAGTATTGAAAAAATGGATTTTCAGCTGTTTTGTGTTTAAAATTAGTTGTTTATAATGAATGTAGATTCATTTTGTAATCATAATTAACTTGTATTTTGCACCTTTTATCTGTGTGCATATTTTCATTATTGTCAAAAAAATGAATTAAGAAAAAATGAAACTCATCATATACCTTAATATTTTAATTAACAGAGTATATTTGAATATATTTAAATGGGCATTAGACAAGTTCAATATATTAAGTACAAGTTAATATCACAACTGTACATATGCTATACAACATCATCTCAGCTTACAACATAGTTACATTGTGCCGGAGGCTGCATATTGTACTATGTAGCAATAGTCAGGATTTAATCTAAGCGTAGAATGTTTAATATATACGGTAATATTTTCTTTGCATTACCACATTCATGTATTATAGAGAATTGTTTGAGCAAGTCAACTGAGTTCAGGGGTTTGAGGTGGGTAGACACGTGTAAGCAACTGTTTTAACTGCAAATTCATTAATCACAATTTTTGCCTGCAATGTTGGTCAAAATAATGAGGATGTCTCATTGAGCCCCATTGTTGAGAGATTTAGCCATACATGCATACAAATGTAACTTTGTACCACAAGTGAAAATACATGAAGGTTCATGATTTATTGATTTTTTGCAGATTCAAAACATTTATACTTTTTTTCCAAAATTCCTGCAAAGTTTAAAAAAATGAAAATATGAAATATATTTATTATTCTCAGTACCGTCAATAGAAACCATAAGGCTTGCTGATCATGAAAGATGCGTGTTTATTTCAGTTTTACCTTTTTCGTCAAATCCACAGACCATAACTTCAATTCTATAACCTAAGTGAAGTTCAATAAAGTATTATTTTATTCCTTATAACATGATCTTGGCAAAGTTTGAAACAAGAGGCCACGTTTGGAGCTGATTAGAGAGGAATTGTCACATATCTTTTTGAACATTCATGTTTTATTTGCAATACTGCATTGCTGTGAAGGAAAAAAATTCATACAAAAAAATATCCAGGCACAAATATCAGTTACCCCTAGGGTTTCAATAGATATGGCTTGTTCAATGTGACTGTTGTAATATTTAGATGGTTGCATAATATTTTTGTTTCCTACTACTCTGTAGACAATCTTGTGATACAATATATATTATCTGAGATAAAATTTGACATTTATTTCCATGAAATTGTAACGTGCCTAGTCATCCACTCAATGTTGTTTTCGATTTTAGTGCATACTTTCATCTTTTGTGACATTTTCCATGGACTAAGGTTTCTTCTTTCTGACTTTTTTTTTATGAGAATTGTCCTTTGAAGTTTTGATCAAAATTTTGGTAGTTAGCTGTTATTATCAAACATATCAAGCACAAATCATCAGTATATAGAATGTTGAAATTTTGTCCAATTTACCTCTAAAGATGATAACCTACTTTACAAATGTCATATAGATGATATTTGTTGTAATCATCTAGTGCAGTATGGGCTATGTAGATTTTCTGACCTTATCTGGGTTTATGACATATATAGCATTTATGCATTAAGATTCATAAATGCATGTTGAATCTAAATTTGATGTTGGTTTTACTAAACTTTCTTCATCTCTTGAGCTTTATCAATAGACTATTACTTTTTAAATGATCCATTAGGATTATGCTTCTTAGGGATAACCTACATCTGAAATGTCACTTAGTACTTGTTGTAATGATCTTAGCCTTTGGGGAAAATGGGTTCAAATGATTTCCTAATCCCTGTCATGTCTAGATTTGAGACGATTTATGAGAACATGGCTCATTTATGTAGATTGCCTGTCATGGTGCCTTTAATATTAGCAGTTATTACTAAGGTTTCTGTCGAGACTGTTTTTTCATGTCGACATGTCGCCATAATTTGTTGTCGACATAAAGTAGAAATCAGAGAGTTTGATTTTGCAGGAAAAAACGAAATTCTTCACTGAAGTTTAATGACCCGTTTTAGACGTAGACTTACCTATAAAGTAGCAATGCGCTAGTTCTATCTGCATTTGACAACATGGATGATATAGAATTTATATTTTATAACTTTTTGTTGTGAACCATTGTAATAACTTTAAAAACGGGTGTTAATGATGAACAACTAATAAGTATTCAATTATTTGTGCAACACTTTAAAGCTCAACTGCTAATAAACAGTCGTAAATATATCAAGTTTTAATGAAATTTTACTTGCCTAGTTTTGTCGACAAATGTGATTTCATGTCGACATGTCGAGATATGCTTTATGTCGACATACATGATGACATAAGGCATGTCGACAGAAACCTTATCTTAGTTATTACATTTTGCATTTAGCAAAATATTTATAATAGTGTGGCAGGCCCTTTTAAGCAAATGCAACACAAATCAAGGAACTAGTCTAAATTTCTATTGCCTTTTTAATTTTTTTTCCATACCATACATTTTATTCTCCTTCGTTTCCATTTTCATATACAGTGGTTTCCTTCAAGTGCAGCAGTACTTCCCTCAGTTTGCACAACTGAGTCCAGGGTTCGATTCTAGGTCCTGGCGCTGTATATGCATTTGGTTTTCAGTTCAAACTCGCTTCCACAGGTTTTTCTCCAGGTACTTAGGTCTTACTCCAGCACTTAACTGACAGTAGATATGAAGTGAAGTGATTATGAAGATCTACTGAATTATTATTATTAAATAGAATTTCCTAAAATAATTAGTATTTTTGTATACTTAGTATTTATTTTAATTACTGTTGTTCATAATAAAGCCATGTTTTTGTTTTTAAATCCATGAAATGACTTAAACAAAACCAAATTCAGTTTATTAAATGATAATATAATAATTTGCCGTGATGAATTGAATGCCAAATCACAGGAAAAAAGTTATTTTGTATTCAGAAAATTGTAACATATAATTGACTTGTGACTATATGCAAGAGCAATAGGCCGAATTCATAAAAGTAAGCAATTGCTTTTTCTATGGCTTTTACTTGAACTTTTATCCATATATGGGCAGATATTCAAGTAAAAGCCATAGAAAAAGCAATTGCTCACTTTTATGAATTCGGCCTAATGTCTTACTTGCGAATTGGGATAGATTGACAGAGTAATTATGCGGAATTGTTATTTCCACTGTGCATAAAACAAACATGGCTGACATACATAATTTATTGAGATTGAGAAATTGGAGCATGCAGAAATTTGGCATATCACATATCAGGTAGAATGATACATTTCTTTATTTGAGAGATGCCTTTGTTGGGCATATTGCAAATAATGCATTCAAAATGTGTTGTCTAAGCATAAGTGATATATGCAACTCATCTATTCTTTCTTATCATTCATAATTGGCATCTTCACAACCCAAACGGTTTTAAATTCATTGACATTTGGATCAGATTGAATTATATTCTACAGGTTGTCCCAGAAAGAATTAACTCCTAGCTTTGGAGGGTCATAACTTTAAAAGATTACAATAAAATCAAAACAAAATATGCACACATTTTTAATCAGCATCTTGAAAACTCAGTGGTTTATTTCTGATTAAAATTTTAATCAATCTAAATAGATAAGAACATTTTATTGAAATACGCACACATTTTTAATCAGCATCTTGAAAACTCAGTGGTTTATTTCTGATAAACATTTTAATCAATCTAAATAGATTAGAACATTTTCTGGATAGAAAATAATACAAGCACAAAGGAAAACATAATTAGCATCTGAATTTATTCTATGTAAAGATATTTTTTCCTGAATTTGAAAACAATACAAACACAATGGAAACCGCTCATCTTAATTGGTTTTATCTTGTATTCAGTATTTGCAAGTTACACTTGATTTGAATGCATTTAGTGGATGACATTTGAAATATATATATGTTTTATTTATTTATTGTTTGTTGTTTCAAATACAAAGAGTCTTAGAATTTAAACATGGATAAGGCAATTTTATCTCAAATGTTTTTTTCATTTTTTAAAATCTAAACATTTTTGGATTTAAAAGGAATGACACACATTTTTTAATCAGCATTTTGAAAACTCAGTGGTTTATTTGCAAATAAAATTGTAATCAGCCTAAATGGATCAGAAAATTCTGAATAGAAAATGATGCAAGTGCAAAGGAAAACATAATTGGCATCGTCACAACCCAAATGGTTTTAAATTCATCGACAATTTGAGCAGATTGAATTTATTCTATGGAGGAATATTTTTTCCTGAATTGGAAAACAATTCAAACACAAAGAAAACTACAAATCTTAATTGGTTTATCTTGTATTCAGTATTTGCAAATTACACCTGATTTGAATGCATTTAGTGGATGACATTTTAAATCTATTTATTTTATTTTAAGTGTTTGTTGCCTCACATACAAAGGGTATTAGAATCTAAATATGAAAATGGATAAGACAATTTTCAATCAAATGTTTGTTTCAACTTTTTTAAATTGTAACGTATCTGGATTTTAAAGGAACGATACACATTTTTTAATCAGCATCTTCAAAACTCAGTGGTTAGTTTCTAATTAGTTTATTTCTAATTGCCTTATCCATTGTCATGTTTAAAAACATGACAATGGATAAGGCAATTTTAAATTAAATGTTGTTTTGTTTTTTTAAATTGAAACATTTTTGGATTTTAAAGGAATGACACACATTTTTTAATCAGCATTTTGAAAACTCAGTGATTTATTTCTAAATAAAATTATAATCAGCCTTAAAATTGGATCAGAAAATTTTCTGAATAGAAAAAAATACAAGTGCAAAGGAAAACATACTTGACATCTTCACAACCCAAATGGTTTTAAATTCATTAATATTTTGATCAGATTGTATTTATTCTAAGGATATTTTAAGGATTGTAAGGGTATTTCTTACTGAATTGAAAACAATTCAAACACAAAGGAAACTACACATCTTAATTGGTTTATCTTGTATTCAGTATTTGCAAATTACGACTGATTTGAATGCATTTAGTGGATGACATTTGAAATCTGTTTGTTTTATTCATCTTGAAGCTTAAGTGTTTGTTGCCTCGCATACAAAGAGTATTAGAATTTAAATATGAAAATAGATAAGACAATTTTCAATCAAATTTTGTTTCCACTTTTTTTAATTAAAACATATCTGGTTTTTAGAGGAATGATACACATTTTTAATCAGCATCTTGAAAACTCAGTGGTTAGTTTCTAATTAGTTTATTTCTAATTAAAATTTTAATCGACATAAATGGGTAAGAACATTTTCTGAATAGAAAATAATACAAAGTGCAAAGGAAAACATATTTGGCATTTTCACAACCCAAATGGTTTTAAATTCATTGCATTTTGATCAGATTGTATTTAATCAATGTAAGTTTTTTTCTGAATTGAAAACAATACAAACACAAAAGGATCCGCTCATCTTAATTGGTTTATCTTGTATTCAGTATTTGCAAATTACTCCTGATTTGATTGCATGTAGTGGATGACATTTTAAATCTATTTATATTGTTCATCTGAAAGCTTAAGAGTTTGTTGTCTTGCATTCAAAGGGTATTAGAATTTAAACATTGACAATGGATAAGGCAATTTTACATCAAATGTTTGTTTCGCTTTTTTAAATTGAAACATTTCTTGATTTTAAAGGAATGACACATATTTATAATCAGCATTTGAAAACTCAGTGATTTATTTCTAAATAAAATTGTAATCAGCCTAAATGGATCAGACAATTTTTTGAATAGAAAATAATACAAGTGCAAAGGAAAATACTTGGCATCTTCACAACCCAAATGGTTTTAAATTAATTGACATTTTGATCAGATTGTATTTATTCTATGTAAGGATATTTTTTACTGAATTGAAAACAATTCAAACACAAAGGAAACTGCACATCTTAATTGGTTTATCTTGTGCAAATGTTCTTTAAATTTTTGGAAAAACCAATAAAATAGTAAGTTTTAGGCCGGGGTCAGACGAACGACGAGGTCGCATTTACTACAATAAATTTTGCTCTCGTAATACGTCTGACCCGTATTTATTACAATAGGGTCGTCGTCGCATTAAAAAAAATGAACGACGACAATTTCCGTCGTTGAGATGGATTTATTGTAATAAAGTTGAAAGTAATGCAGTAAAAACCCAGTGTGACCCCACCTCATAATTAATTACGACATTGCATTACTATAGTCTGCATGCTGAAAATGATGTGCTAATCCCATCTTGTAATTAATTACGACATTGTATTTATTGTAGTAAATACGAGGTCGTCGTACGTGTGACCGCATTTCGTAATTAGTTATGACATTAAATTTATTGTAATAAATAAATCTCGTCGTTCGTCTGACCCTGGCCTTAGTTATTGGTTTTGCCAAACATTGAAAGAACATTTGCATTTGTATCTACCAAACCTGATTAATCTATTCAGTGGTTTATCTTGTATTCAGTATTTGCAGATTAGTAAGCAGTCAAACTTCAAGAGTATAATTTGTTTATCTTATCTTGTATTCAGTATTTTCAAATTACACTTGGTTTGAATGCATTCAGTAGATGACATTTGAAATCTGTTGGTTTAATTCATTACAAAACTGTTGCATCACACAAAGTGTATTGGTGCTTGTCAATAATTAGTGATTATAAAAAGTGAAAATCATCTGCAGATAAAACTTTTGATAAAACAGTTTTTTCCAACCTGTAATTTGGTCATGGAGAATTTAGTCCATCAAGATGAACTTTGCAAGTGGATGCAAGCTTATACAGAGATATATGGCTCAGACTGCCCACTATCGCAGGTAACCGCTGATCATAATTAGTCAAAATTTTGACCAGTACAATTACACAATTTGCCAGCTCACTCACCGTATCTAATTACATGGCAATCGTTCGTGAGTTGAAGGTTTTGGTAAAGAGGTTGACCTCTGCATGACGCACTGCAAGAAATTGCCTCAATTACTAATGCGTCACGTGTGTTGTTCGTTTGAAGCTGAAAACAAATGTCTTCAGAATCAAGTGCTTAGATTGATCAGCGTTTACCGCGGAACCAGTGTTTCCGCTAAGGCCGTATGGCGTGCCATTGGCGCAGGAGCGGTAAAAATTGGCGCAACAGGTTTCTGAAAATGTGTGAGAAAGATATTTTATTAGCTTAATTGAGCCAATTTTCAGCCACAGCTCATGATTTTGGTGCAAGCACCTCTTAAACTTTGTCAAACTTGCTCGAATTGTCGCAAGCTCAAAAACCTTAGTTGAAACACTGCGCGCAAGCCAGCGTAATACATATTCTTGACATAAACACCACAGCCTGATGCCAATGATAAATAACTGGAGTGACTTTCTTTTAAAATTCTTTTACAGGGTAAATTATTGCACTAAAAAGCAGTCTGCTAAAAAGCCAAAATAATTGTTACAGGTCAAAATCAGGAATTTCAACTCCTGCACATTTCTGTAAGATTAATTATCATCCCTTAAATGTGTAAAGTCAAACCAGGCTTTGTACTTTGAACTTCAATTTCAGATTCATCATTAAGTGATATGAGTTACTGACCATGTTTTCGTTTATATGATTTATTGATGATACACCTAATATATAATGACATTTTATGATGTATACCTAGGGTATGCTTGATTGTATCTTGTCATCTCTGAACAACACACCATACATGCAGAATGAGTGAGGATGCATCATTAACACTCATAGCAGGATGATTCCATTTACGTCGTCGTTCCAGAC
>JXSR01S006867.1:1202-11346 GCA_000969725.1 Ophiothrix spiculata
CCCATTTTTGCGCAAAACATTGCAGTCTTTGAACTCATTATGGGAGCCGTTTTGAATTAAAGTAATAAAATAATTTTTGGGTGAATTCAGTAAATTTAGAGCCACTTCTTACCAACATCAGCAATAGAATTAACAGTAGTAAAGTTGTTTCCCTTTTAATTTGCATTGAATATTTAAAGTTTAAAACGTTGCATTAATGTCACTCTAATTCACTATGACCAAAAATTCATTTGAGTGGCCATTTTAGACATCATTTCGGCCCCATTTTGAATTAAAACAATATAACAACATGGTATGGGGAAAATGATTCTATTGTAACCTATTGTATAATTGTATATTATTAAGTTAATATTAACCCTGCATTTATGTTGATTTAAGCAATAGAATAGTATTTTGACGGCCATTAAGGACATTGATAGGGCCACCATTTTGAATTTTAAGGATGTTTATAATAATGTTTGATAAAGAAATTATACTGTAACAATCTTTCGAACATATTTTTAAATGCCTTATTAATGTTACTGTTAATGCCACTCTAACTTATTTTTGAACAAAATAGTATTTTGGTCGCCATTTCAGACCTCACTATGAGCGCCAAATTGAATGAAACACATATTTTGGGATAAATCATTTGCTTATGAGCGAATTCCGTCGTTATTGTCATAAATATTTAATGTTCTTAATAACCAGCTTGTATCAATATAATATTTTGTGGCCCTCTTGAACCTCATTATTGGGGCTATGTTGACTTAAAGTGTTTATTTAATATAATTTAAGGATAATTTCATCTTTTTGCTGCCTAGCTGTTTATTTCTACTGATTGATTGTGAAAATAAACATATAAATGGCTGTTTTGATCAATGTTAATGAAAATATGTCGTTTTGGCGGCCATTTTGGATTTTGGTAAGTAAGTAAAGTAGTAAATGGTTTCTTTTGTATTTAGTGACTCCAAAAATAATTGAATCTTTTAACCTGCAGTGCAATATTTTGTTTTATGAAGCAAATTACAAATTAAAAATGCGTATTGGTGGCCATTTTGGATTAAGAGCCATATTAATTATTTGCAACAGGTACATTTTTGCCACCCTAACTTTTCTTCATCCTGGTTGTCTACTCTATCTATGACCAAAATTTGGTCAAATAATCACAAAATGATAACGGGATACTAATTGCGGCTACACTATAATAGAGATGCTGATTGTGGCACAACTATATTTATTTGAATGCCAATATTCAGCAGGAAATAATATTAGGCAAACATCGGCCCAATGTTGATCAGAGTATCGATCGGCAAAGGATGCTCCTGAATTCACCTTATTGTAATGCCAAATTTGGTCCTTTCTGACCCAGGTCCTGCATATGCTGTTTTAGAGGTGGTGTGTATATAGGCCTACAGCATCGGTTCAACGTTGGCCCAAGCTTGGCACTGTATCGGTCCAGTATATTACTGTTCATCGGTTCAACGTTGGCCCAAGCTTGGCCCAACACTGTTCTTGCCGATGTTGGACCAATCTTGGTCCATCGGACAAAACAAGATTGGGCCAACGTCGTTAGCCGATATTGGCCCAATATATGACCATTTATCGGCCCAGCATTGGCCCAATGTCACATTGTTATCTGGGTTCACTATGGAGAGGCAAGAACAGCTGGACCAACTAACTCAACAACCTTTTGATTTTTCCACACTAAAAGAGGATGTGCTTCAGTCAGATACGAAGGGGAGGGAGGCTACAGTCGGAGAACATTTCGGAGCCAATAAGAATTTAAGTTAGGGCTATAGCAAGAGAATGCTCATGAGGCAACAAAGATGCAGACGATACAGAAGGAAATCAAACCAAAGCCAGCAGTTATACCAAACGTTTCAAGACAAGTACAGAAGATCCACAAGTAGACAGAACCACAACTGTTATGGCTCCACTGTAACCGAAACACAAAACTGTACAGAAAGGAAATGATCCCGGTAAAGTATATGGCCTTACATCATGGGAGGACTTCCTCACTCAGTTCAAGGTGTGTAAAAGATATAACAAATGGAGCGAAGAAGAATCGTCATTTCATCTGTTTGCTAGCTGCACAGGGGAAGCACTCACAGCTCTGACAGTGAACAAAGTCCAGCCGGAAGACTACACCTATGATGAACTAGTCTCCCTGATGTCAAAGGAATTTTGGCCGCGCGAATGTGTAGAAAGCTATATACTTCTTAGAGTTGTCAAGAAGGGAGCAACAGCCAAACGAAAGCCTGTATCAGGCTTGGACAAGCCATCCGGAAACTTACCATACCATGTAATTAAGCGTATCCGAAGTCTGAAAAGAAAGAAAGGGACTGGGTGGCCCGGGAGAGTTTCAAGAAAGCTATAGGGGATCCGGATGTTCGGAAAGACGTGTTCCGGTTACGGCCAGATACACTTAATGAAGCAATACAAGTTGCTATGGAGACAGAATCATATTATCGAACTGAGCGATCTCGGTTACCAAGTGTGAGAAAGCCAACTGAATCATTATGCAAGAACAGCTAGTGGGAGAAGACGAAGATTCTGACCTGAAGTAGCGAGTTTCAGCGTTAGAGGCATTGATTCAAGATATATGCATAAGAAAGAGGAGAGAAGAGGGGAGCATGCGTTATGCTATGCATGTGGACTGCCGGGGCATTTTGCCCGTGATTGTACCGAGGTACCGGGAAACCGTGAAGACCGGCCAACCCAGAGGGCCCATGGGGAGGCCAGCTCAGAGCATGTCAGGTCCGAGCAGAGTTGGAGTTGGTCAGAACATGAACCAAATTGACAATTTAATAAACCAGAGAAACCAACAGAGGAACCGGAGCATCAACCGCAGCAACAACCGCCAATAAAATGTGTAGCAAGATCAGGAATGTTCGCCTCAGTTGAATTAAGGGGGCAAAAACTACAAATGTTAGTTGACTGTGGCTGTGATAAGACGGTACTAGCTTTATCTGAATATTTACTCATCCCAGCACATATAAGAGATCACAGCTACAACCATTTAATAAAGTTGTAAAGGAAGCAAACCAACGTATCCTGGACATTGTTGGAACAGCTGAGGTGGAGATTAAAGTTGGTCCAATATCATTATGTACTTAATATAATGGTGGCAGATATTCGCCAACAAGGGCTTTTGGGAAATGACTTCTTACAAGGTACAAAGGCTGATGTGAGGTTTATCAAGATGGACTTGTTAATAATTGGCATCTCCATACCATGTAAGCCAGCAGATGACGAGGACTTCGGAGTTAGACTTATACGGTATCAGTAGAGGCAATTAAAATACATGCAAATCACGAGATGCTTGTTATCAGTAGACCATCCAAGACTTGGGGAATTGAGCATTGACTTGTTGAACCATATGAAAGAGGAACTCCCCAGACTAAAGGCCTCTGTGTTGCACGAGCAATTGTATCATCTGGAGATATAGTACCAGTGAGATTGCTAAACCCACAAGACATTCCACGAACACTTAAAAGGGGGACAGCATTAGCATCATTACCGGATGAGGTGACGGACATGGTTAGTGAAGTTAATACTGTGAATGTTGATGATGACGTAGAGGCTGAGCAAGACGAGCAAGAAATTCCGAAACATTTGGAAGAACTGATCAATGAAAGCACAGAAGGATTAAATGCGTCTGATAGAAAGATAATTAAGGACCTAATATGCAAGTACTATAATGTGTTTTCAAAGGGAGACCATGACATGGGAAGGACAAACTACGTCCAGCGTATGAAGACAGGTAATGCAAGACCGAGGAAACAACCACTAGCACTGAGACGGTTGCCATTAGGTCAACGTGAAGAAGTGGAGAGACAAGTTTCAGATCTGTTGGAGAGGGGGCTGATCAAACCATCTGATAGCACATGGTCTAGCCCTGTTGTGTTAGTCAAGAAAAAGAACGGAAGTATGCGTCTTTGTTTAGACTACATGTGGGCATTTGAATTCAGTTACTGAAAAGGACGCTTATCCGATCCTTAGGATAGACGACAGCTCTGATGCATTAGGCGGTGCAAAGTGGTTCTGCACACTCGATTTGGCCAGTGGATACTGGCAGGTGGAAATGGATAGTGACGCGAGCAGGAAGTCGGCTTTTGCCACTTACAGTGGCCATTACAGGTGGAACTTGATGCCTTTCGGGCTATGTAACGCCCCTGCCACGTTTAAACGTTCGATAGACCGAGTTTTAAGAGGACTGCATTGGGAGACATTAATGGTTTATTTGGACGATATTATTGTATTTGGAAGTACCATATAGTAGAAACTGTATCTCGATTGGAAGAAGTATTCAAAAGAATTGGCGAGGCGGGGTTGAAGTTGCAACCAGCAAAGTGCAAGTTATTCAAGACAAAAGTGGAGTATCTCGGTCATGTAGTGTTCAGTGAAGGAATCCATACAGCTCCATACAGACCCAGGCAAGATTCAGGCAGTAAGGGATTGGCCGACACCGACAACCAAGAAGGAGGTGGCGAGTTTCGTAGGTTTTGTCTCCTAATATCGACGATTCATCCGAGGATTTTCAAATATAGCGAGACCACTATATCAAGTGAAGGGGAAGAAGGCAAAGTTCAATTGGAGTCCGGATTGTGAAGAGGCTTTCGAAGAGTTAAAGAAGGCATTAACATCTGCACCTGTACTAGCTTGCATAACCCAAACAGACAGGACAATTTGTGTTAGACACGGATGCTAGCAACTATGCAATCGGTGCCGTATTATCGCAGATCCAAGAAAATAAAGAGCAAGTCATAACTTATGCCAGTAAGTCTCTTAAGCGAGAAGAGAGAAACTACTGTGTCACAAGAAGAGAATTGTTGGCTGTAGTAGTGTTTTTGAGGAAGTGTAAAACCTACTTGTGGGGAAGAAATGTGAAGATTCGCACAGACCATGGATCTCTACGCGATACGCTGGGTATGCTATGCAACTTTAATAATCCTGAAGGGTAGTTGGCACGGTGGTTCTAGGGTGTTATGACCTAGAAATAGGTATATTGAGTATAGACCAAGAAACAGGCATCAAAATGCCGATGGATTGTCCAGAATCCCAATACCATGCCGTCAGTGTGGTAGAGTGGAGGAAGAAGATGTTAAAAACTGGTCTTTAGAAGCAAGTTATTCAGATCACAGGAACTGTGGGATAACTAGTAACTCTGTAGCTATGAACTCACTACAGAAATTGCAGAGCAGTGTGAATAATGTGGGGGTTGTGCATCAGCTACAGGGCACCCTCAGACAGTGTGGTGTAGAAGGCGATGGTCATGATGGCAGTGGTAAGAGAGTGAAGGGGAAAGAAGAGAAGTTAGAAGACATTATGTTAATTGAAGCAGAAGAAGGTGGTACTGTTGACAAGAGATTGAAGTATGAAGATGATGGGTTAGAGGAAGCCATATATGTTGATAGAGAAAGTGACATGGAATAAGAAATGCAAACAGTTTACCAACAAGTAAAAGAGCACCAAACTACAGAAATGAAGACAGAAAAATTTTCCTAGAATCTCGGAGCAAGTGATGTCCACTTAGACTCAGTAGAGTCAGAATGTGTACTTACGTCGGTCCAAGCAATCACTGTGGACCCTACCTGTGACTTAACTGAACTTAGGCGGGCACAAGAGAATGACCCTTCTATGGCTCCACTCATACCTGCGATAGAGCTTGGAGATGAGCGTCCATCTTATGAAGATGTAGCAGGAGGACAACCGGCCTTGAAAGTATACTGGGCGCAGTGGCTGCTTCTTGAAGTGAGAGATGGAGTATTGTGTCGCAAGTGGGAGAGTGATAATGGGAAGAAGTATAGTTGGTTAGTTGTACTGCCGAAAGCGTTAAGGCGGGAGGTGTTGGAAGAGTTGCATACCGCAAAGACAGCATGTCACATGGGAGTGAAGAAAACATTGATGAAAGTAAGATGCCGCTATTATTGGTCTGGAACTGTGAGAGATGTTCAAGCCTTCATAAGACGGTGTAGTGGTTGTGCCCAGAGAAAAAGCCTCCGACTGAAACGTAGGGCTGCATTGAGGCAGTTAAAGATTGGAGTACCTTTGGAGAGAGTTGCGTTAGATGTCCTCGGGCCGCTACCAGAGATAGAATCAGGAAACCGCTTTGTTTTAGGCATCGGAGATTACTTTAGGAAATGGATGGAGGTTTTTCAGATCCCTGATCAAACAGAGAGACTGTAGCTGATCGTTTGTTTGAGCAGTTTGTTTTTGTTGATATGGGGTCCCTCTTGAGATTCACTCCGACCAGGGCAGAAATTTTGAAGCAACGGTCTTTCAGGAACTTTGTAATATTTTGGGGATAAGAAAGACAAGAACTACTCCTTACAACCCCAAATCAGACGCGGGCTTGTGGAGCATTTCAATCGGACAATAGTGAATTCAATCACAAATTTTATGCTTGAACTAATTAAGAAGCAGAAGGACTGGGACAAGTACCTACCTCATGTGGGTTTTGCTTATCGCTCTTGTGTGTAGGAATCTACGGGTGAGAGCCCTAACAGCATGATGCTCGGAAGCGAATTTCACTTGTCTGTAGACCTCACGATAGAACGTCCTGCTGATGAGTCGGAGTGCACGACTTATTTTGCTGATGAGCTTCGGGATAGGATCAGAGAAATTCACACACGAGCCCGTGAAACCCTGAAGTTAAGTGCTGCTAGGCAGAAGAAGCATTATGACCGTCGATCTGTAGGTGAAGTGTTTAACGTAGGACAATTTGTCTGGCTCTATCGTAACAAGAGAGCACCAAGTGTGTCGAAGAAACTTTCCTTGCAATGGGACGGGCCGTATATGGTAACAAACTGTGTTAGCAGATGTGATATACAGGATACAGCGGTCTCAAAGAAGCAAGAGTTAAATTGTGCATGGGGACAGACTGAAAATTTATGACGGGGGAACCAATCACACCGTAGGTTATAAAAACCGAGGCTCCGAACAATGATACATAAAGAGAAATTGGTTCTCAACAATTAAGCGATGAAATTGCTTAAGTTGAAGTAAAATCATGTGGTTACAGTTAAATGTAATTACGGTTGTTCATTGGTTCAACTAAATTAAATTTTGTACTGTTTATTGTTGGTCCTTGTTTGACGGGGACGTCAAAGGTCTGGTGGGGGCTGTGTAACAAAATTTCATTTCTGTACGCATAACGCGATATAATTTTTTCGGTGATTCTCTGATTGCAGTTTGGGTACGGCCGGCCCTGCTAGAAATCAGAGTCTCATCGTGTATCTTTTCAGATAAATTAACCATTGAAAGAGGACTCGAAGAACTAGTCATTTGGCATCTCTTTGTGTCAAGGGTCCGCAAACCCTCAGTGTGTCATGTACTATCTTGACCGGTATTAAGTTACCAGCCCCGCCTTCAAGTAGTCCCGCTAGAGCGACCCGTACCTCACGTTACATTACCCACAAATGCTTCACCTCTGAGAAGTTCTCCAGCTGGTTTCCAACATCTCGCCTCTGTTCTGGCATGACCCTCAGAAAACAGAGGAAATTTTGAGTCCCCGAGATACAAAACGAACAGATTCCGTGATAGTCCCATTCCATTTATGATGGACTTATTGAATCAGTAAGGTGCCATTTAAATTTTTGTGCAATATTGGGTCCTCAGATTGTCTCTATTTTGTTTTCAATTTTTGAAAAAAAATCTTCTTTGGTGTTTTAGATGCATTTTAATTATTTTATTTACATGTTCTGAATTTACTGTATATAGTTATGTGTATTTTGATGTTCTTCTAAATGTGAATTTGAATGTAAATTACATCTGCCTGGATTTTTAAAAATACTATTTTAGATATTGTAAAATCATGTAATTCAGCCGATGGCTGCCATATGAATGTGAATAAAATATACCAGAATATTCTGACCGGGTAACCACACACGTTACCAAAAAATATTGCAATATAGAGTATCAAAATCGACCTGGTAGGCCTTTGCTGCAAGTCTCACACAGCGTATCAAATCTGGCTTTTTACGTCTGTGATATAGGGTATCATCAAACTAAGAAAGAATGGTTGAATTAATGACAATGGAGCCTTAAATGCCAATAAATGTGCTTCAAATACCTAGAAACACTTTAGAGTGTTCAACTGGTATACAATTACATTTTACCTATGATTTCTTGTAATAATTATTTCGTTACATTTGCGTACGGTCTTAGGCCGAAAACTTTGACATACTCGGCCTCTAAACAAAATTTTCGCTACCAAACATTTGGTCGTGACGTCAAGATGACGAGTGACTCCAAACAAAATAACTTAAACACCGAGTTGAGACCAAATAAAATTTCGCGCTAGATTGCACATGCTATTGAATTGGACCAAATGTTGGCTACCCGGACCCGTTCATACTTTACGTTCGATGGCAAATATTTGGTGACGTCACGACCAAATGTTTGGTAGGAAAAAATTTGTTTGGAGGCCGAGTATGATTTCGCCCTTAGATATTCATTTGAAAAGGTATGGTCCCTGATAAGGTATCCATTCAAACAGAAAAATATGTTAGATTTATGGTCTCACATAGGGTATCATTTCACCCATTTATGCAAATTTTTGGTTTTACATATAGGGTCATAGGGTCACTTTCGGAACTCGGGTGGTTACCCGGACTCAAATATCAGTTCCCCCCCCCCTAGGAAGGATACATGGTAAAGTGTCAAGTGTGACCCATTTTCGGCATATTTCTTATGTTTTCCTTTTTTGTTGTTGTTGTTGAGGCCTGGCATCAAAGAGAACTGGCACTATAGAGGTATCATTTGAGATGTGGCATGACTATAAAGCTTTGTCATGCCAAAGGTCTCTCCTGCCAGCTTTGTCATGCCAAAGCTCTCTCATGCAAATGATGCCAAAGCTCTCTCATGCCAGCTTTGTCATGCCAAAGCTCTCTCATGCCAATGATTCCAAAGCTCTCTCATGACAATTTTGTCATGCCAAAGCTCTCTCATGCCAATGATGCCAAAGCTCTCTCATGCCAGCTTTGTCATGCCAAAGCTCTCTCATGCCAATGATGCCAAAGGTCTCTCGTGCCAGCTTTGTCATGCCAAAGCTCTCTCAAGGCATTGATGCCAAAGATTTCTCATGCCAGCTTTGTCATGACAAAGCTCTCTCATGCCAATGATGCCAAAGGGTGATTCCAAAGTAACGTTTGTGACCGAAAAATTGAAAAATTTCACTTTAAAATAGCCACAGAACCTACCATAAACATTATATCAACGAGTTTGTTGTTGATAATGGTGCTCACTGGTGGGATCAAGACATGCAGGTGTTTAAAGATTAATATAATTGCCAAAATATTGAATAAAGTTCATGTAACGTTTGGTAACGTTTGTGACCTCTCACGGAAATGGTTTTTTGCTCCAAATAACTTGAAAGTAAAAAATTCTCTGACATGTTAGCAAATCTTTTATTGCGCTTTTCACAGATGATGAGTAACATATTTACAAATAGTTCATAAAAGTGGTAGGAAATTCTATCGTCGGGATTTTTTTAATGCAATGTTTTGTCTGGTAACGTCTGGTAACGTTTGTGACATTTTGGTGTAACTTTTTGGTAACGTTTGTGTCATTTTTGAATTAAAACATGCGCTCATTCATTGCACGGAGAGAAAAAATTCAAAATTTCTGATTAGAAAATACTTTTCACGTACCGAGTAACAAACGTATGACTGAAAAAACTGCTAATATGGTCGAATAAAAAAGCTGAATTTTTGCTTGAAATCAAAAAAGGTTTAGTTTTCACTGGAATGAGCCCAAAGGTCTCTCGTGCCAGCTTTGTCATGCCAAGGCTCTCTCATGCCAATGATGCCAAAGCTCTCTCATGCCAGCTTTGTCATGCCAAAGCTCTCTCATGCCAATGATGCCAAAGCTCTCTCGTGCCAGCTTTGTCATGTCTAAGCTCTCTCATGCCAATGATGCCAAAGCTCTCTCTTGCCAGATTTGTCATGCCAAAGCTCTCTCATGCCAATGATGCCAAAGCTCTCTCGTGCCAGCTTTGTCATGTCAAAGCTCTCTCATGCCAATGATGCCAAAGCTCTCTGATGCCAGCTTTGTTATGCCAAAGCTGATACCAAAGCTCTCTCATGCCAGCTTTGTCATGCCAAAGCTCTCTCATGCCAATGATGCCAAAGGTCTCTCGTGCCAGCTTTGTCATGCCAAA
>JXSR01S006869.1:18458-38588 GCA_000969725.1 Ophiothrix spiculata
TTTTTTCATTTTTTTCCAGAAATGATAAATTTATTATTAGCCTATCTGAAAAAACTTAAAAATAAAAGCACATCCCATTTATTAATTCCAAACTTGAGACAAATATTTGTCTCAGCTTAAAACGTAAGAGTCAGAGCCTCATCTCTATTTTGAAAGAAGGAACATCATCACATGTTTGAGAAACCAATTTTATTATTGCCTGAAGGCTAGAGTTATTTACCATTATATCGTCACCTTTTGAAATGTCAAAATTATAGGCCTTACTTATGATGAATTCCCTTATCATACAGTACTACAAAACACAGAAAATAGCCGCCGCAACTTGAATGCCCGTAATCCCGCCGTAATATATGCACGGGTATGAAATATTGCGGGTATGAATATTGAACGGGTATGAAGTGTCCAAGGTGTGTAATTGAAAAGGTATGATATTGATCGGGTGTGTAAGTGAACGGGTATGAAATGTCCAGATTCCACTAAAACTATGGTCCTTCAGTGACTAAAATTTAGCTATTTTACTTCGGGGCTACGCCCCTCAGTAAAATAGCTAAATTTTGTCACTTCAGGCCCATAGTTTTAACCAGAGATCTTCAAGTCAGTATATATTTGTATACTATCCAGGCTTTCATTGTCATTTGTCAGACCATCCTCACTGTGATGATGATCAGCAAGATTTTTCCCAGGGAATTTTCCCGGTAATTTTTAAAAGTTGATCTTTTCAACAACAACAAAAATTGGGATTTACTCTTAAATTTATTTAAAATAACTCTGGTTTTCATACAACAAAAATTATATGTAAAATCACTCTAATAGTTTTGAAAAAGTGAAAAGCGAGAAAAAGTTTGGCAATTTTTCAAAACATTTTAGCTACAGTATGCCTATGTCAAGGATCTTTGGGCAAGGATTATATGGATTTTAGGATATATATGTGCATAAAAAAGGGGAAAAAAGCAGAAGTGAAGAAATAATTCAGACCTTTAAAAAAAATTACGTTTTTTTAGTTAAAGCATGGAGGTATTATACTAAATTAGTATAATACCTCCATGGTTAAAGTGAGCAAATGAATTTTCTATTCTATTTCTATTCTATTTTCTGCTCAGATTGGCTCTGAAAGGCCTCTAGAGAACTGAAAGCCCGACTGAAAGACCCTTGAAAACTGATTTGGGGCTAAAAGCAACAAAAGCAAAAGTAGAAATCTTTTTAGTAGGCCTATATAGCCTACTTTTAAAAAAGTGCTCTTTTGGGTTTATCTCCATCTTTACGCCTGACCAGACAGACCTGTGGGAGGGTAAATTAAAACAAATCACAAGGGTTTGTTTGAAAATTGGTCAGGTTTTGTGGTGAAAACAATAGAAAAGTTATGTTGAAATTTGGCAAGGGAATCCCCTGATTTGATTGGCTGTTCGTGACGACTGCGATCTATTTTTAGTAACGCAGGGATTCCGAGTATAAATACCGTCCGCCATTGCAAAATGTCGTCAATTTCTAACGCGTCTCTACGATATGATTGATCATTATTTTTCTGACTGATCTCGGATACTAGTCCAAGTAATCATGTTACTTTATAGCTGAATATTTGACTGCAATTCTTAACCATCGTCTTTCAGTATTTGTTTCGGTAAGTACGCACAGAGTTGCAAAAGATAGATTAGGAAACGTAGCTCTGTTATTTTTTGATCATCATACATGCATGTATACATTGACCATTGTAACTTGTAAGCTTAATCATACTATTAGCTTGTCAATGACATTAATATCTCAGAATGCCAGGTTGTTGATACCAAAGATGATACATTCATCCCAGGTTGAAATTTATGATATTCATATTGCACCACAAAATGTGGGCTAAAGATGTAAACTCAGTAAAGTCATGATCAGAGTTAGACCCGAAACGTGTCCTTCTCATGGAGAAGGGGACGTAGGCACTAGATCAGAGTGTGATGTCAGGAGTGGCCGAGTGGGATAAAAGGTATTCAGATCTAGTTAGACGTCCACGGCAGCCATTACGGTTTGACAGTTCTTCCTATACAACCAATGCATTCTCATGTGCTAAAAATCATAGCTCGGTAGATAATTGCCTAACCCTCCGCAGCGCGGAGGGCTGGGGTACCAGCTAGTTTGCAGCAAACTTAGTAAGACCGGGTAGAAGACATTCTCTTTTATCGGGAAGGTCTTTTATCATTTACGAATTCTCCCCTATAGGCCTACTAAGTTTGCGAGCTCTACAAAACCGAGGAGCGCCAAAAATTTCCCTTTAAATTATTGATACTCACTCCCAAATTGGTCTGCACCTAATCATTGTTTCCTTAATTTTCACATCAATTATTTAAATTCCACTAAAACTTTCTGCATTTTTTGGAAATTGAGGATCTTTTCTCTCCCCGTGTTAATCAGCGGGACTAAATTTGCTTGTCAATTAACCGTCAATTTCATTCACGTAACAAATTAGTCTCGTTATACAACATTTATGACTAACAGACGGGACATTCGCGTAAATTCACTTGGTTGACCGTAGCAAGTGAAGACTGGTAAAAGAGATTTTGGGAGAAAATCATTTTTGCTTCGCTCGCTATCTATTTACGTTGCTCCTCGTAAATTGCCGTTCGTTGCTTCAACAGTGTGTGTGAGGTGAGCGACCAAAATAAAAAAGACACACATACCGTTGAAGAACCTTTAACTAGTACCAGCTATATATCTACATGAGTGTTTGTTGAAAAAATCAAAATGTGTACTTTGATCATGCATTTGTTAATTTAGGTGATTGTTTACATAAAAATGATCATGAATTTTCACAAGTTTATGTTTGGTAAACTCCTTGACTACCATGGCCTATGACTTAAGCAACTCACTAAGGTGTGCAAGAGCACATTTCCTACATTTTTCATGATACGAGTTGTTCAAAATGAGACTTCAAAAAATTGGCAAAATTATCCGTATTTGAATGAAGGGTTACCATCTACATGATAAAGCACAAGTTTGTAAAGTTTCATTTGCATACCTTGAGCCAAATCAATGCTACAGGCAAATGTGTCGGAAAGTGGCCCATAGATACATATCTAAGGCTATTTATTTTTGTTAACAAAATATTCCAGTAATTCGTCACTTTTTTGGCCATATTTCTTAAATCAAACATAATATGGCTGTGAAAATTTACAGAAGTACTGAGAAAAATATGCACTTTCATCCCGGGGGGTGCCACATGAGCCATGATTGTTTTCATCACCAACCAAAATTTTGCGGTAAAAGTGTGTCTTTTTCAGTATTGGCCGCGTTCTGCGCGGGACGTGAAAAGGGTCTCAATTTCATTTTTTTTTGAAAAACGGGTGTCCTTTTTATAATGGATATGTCGGTGATTTGGGTTTTAATCGCATTTAAAGCTTTTTTGTGGGTTTTAAACAATGTTAAACTTGGGTTTAAACTTGACTTGATAAATTCCCAAGTCCATGGGCGGGCATCCCGGGGCGGCATGCGGGAAGGGCATATTATGTAAGCTTAAAGATTTACTTGATTTAATCGCTGGCGGGATCGCTGGGTTTAACTATATTATACATTATAATACAATGTTATGTATTGGGAAAATATTTGTGAAACACATGTGTGTTGAAGGCATAACTTTGACCTTTTCACTCAGCGTATTAAAAACTTTGGCCAGAATTTCAGCAGAAAAGATTTTTGCCATAGGCCTACACATGCACAATGCACACAGCAAAGAGAGATATTGATTCCCTGTTTGGTATTTACTTTGCTCATTCAAGTGTGGGTAAGCAAAAGGACAAGTGCTACGGAAAAGTCAATAAACAAAGGTCACTGAAAATTGGAGACAGAACGCGGTCCCTCATTGGTAGCTAAATTTACAACGTGTTCCCATTGACCAATGAGGGTAAATGTTATATGGATATCTTCATAAATTATCGCAGAACAAAAATAACTCCGAGATGGGTCGATACAGGCAAATTCCCTCCAGTGCTGTTGAATTTAGTGAACCTACTTTCTGAAAAACATCGCAAATATGTGTGTGGATCGTGCATTTGCAGTACAAAAATACGGAAAATACAACGTTTTGAGGTGTTTTTGGAACAAAATTTACAATGTGTTCTGGGTTTAGATTACAGACAAAACCTATATCATTTTAAAGAGAAACTTTTACAGATTAGAATCCACGCCGGGATGGTATTAAATCATACTAATATTTTATGTTGCAGTGTTAAATGATATGCGCCATGCATTTGGCCCATTGAAGATTGCACGGGAAAAACAGTGAGAGTGTGTGTAAAGAGCAAATGCGACTAAGTTTTTTATATGAGCTTTCTATCATCAGTGAAAAGGGTTGCTGTGGCTTTAAAGTCGGTGATTTGAGTATCTTTGTTTACACCAGGGCTGTGGTCAGCTATATGGGTATCCTTTTTGTCATAGCAGGTCAGTGATAAGGGTTAGCTTCAGTCCTTGGGCATGTCAGTGTTTTGGGTAGAAAATGGAAGTGATGAAAACATGCAATGGTATATAAGTGGAACCCCGGGGCTTTCGTGTGGTATCAAAATATCAAATTTGATTTTTTGAGTGAAAGTGATCAGAACACACACCTTTAAACGGACAAAACAAATGTTGTGTTGCTTTCATACTATACAATTTGAGTTGGTCGGTTAGGATTCTTTTATTTTATTTTTACTTTTCCTGAAGGAGATTTTGATCATTAAAATCTGTAAAACCAATGGCACCATAGTCATAGCATCAAAGTCAGATCATTATTTCTGACATGACAATTAATGAACTTAAGGCCATGACAAAAATAACCAGTTGATCGGCCCTGCCCTCACCAATATTTCAGAAATTCCAAAACTTTTTGTTATTTTTCTTTCTTTGATTACTTATTCTTGTCATTTGATTGGTTAACATGCATTCATCATTTTTTACTCATCTGCAAAAATGCATTTTTTTTTTCCATTTTCCTACATTGTATGAAGAAGGTGGCTGAGAAGAATGGCTGAGTGAATTGAGTGAGAGTCCGAACAAGGTGTATAAGGATGTGTTCACACTGAGAAATTTAGTCATGACTATATTCTCGCTTGTGAGCCACTCATGACCAAATTCTCAGTGTTAACGCAATTTTAGAAAGTGTCTCGCTCTCGCGCCACTAGTTTTAACGCGCAAGTCGTGTCCCAGTGTGAACGCAACTGATAAGTTGTCTCGCTCTAGAGCCACTCAGGAACGAGAATATATAGTCTGACCAAATTATGTGTGAACACGCCCTAAGATTGTGAAGGTAATGAAAAAGGAAGGAAAGAACGTCGAAGGGGGAAGATGTATGAGGGGTAGTGATGGAAAGTTGAATTTTAGCGAAAGAGATAGAGGTAGAGTCTGGATAGAGCATTTAGGATTATGAATGAGGAGAATGAGTGAGATCGGAAGGTGGAGGCTGATGTGGTGGAAGGAACAGGAAAGGCTGCGGGACCGTCAGGGTTGAGCGCTGAGATGATTATTGCAAGTGGAGAGATCGGAATAAGTTTGATGATGGAGTTGTGTCAGAGGGTTTTCGATGGAGGTGGGATGCCAGAGGAGTGGGCGGTGAGTGTGGTTGTTCCCTTTTTTAAAGGAAAAGGGGATGCAATGAGCTGTGGTGCGTATAGGGGAGTGAAGCTGTTGGAGCATGCAATGAAAATTGTGGAGAGGGTTCTAGAGGATAGAATTTGGTGGATATGGATGAGATGCAGTTTGGGTTTATGCCAGAGAAGGAAACGATGGATGAAATGTTTATTTTGAGGAGATTGCAAGAGGAATTTCGAGCTAAAGGGAGGAAGTTGTACATGTGTTTTGTGGATTTGGAGAAGGCATTTGACAGAGTTCCGAGGAAGGTGATGGAGTGGTGAACATTTTAGCAAGAGAGGTATACCAGAAGTTTTGGTTAGAGCGGTGATGAGTTTGTATGAAGGAGGAAAGACAAGAGTTAGACCGGGTCTGGTTTGTCTGAGGAGTTTGAGGTGAAGGTGGGGGTGCATCAAGGTTCTGTACCGCTGATATTTGCAAATTTTGTTATTGATGTGGTCACAGAGAGTGCTAAAGGTTTGATGTACGAGATGCTGTATGCTGATGACTTTGTCCCAATGAGTGATACAATGGAGGGATTGAGGGAGAAGTTCTGGAAGTGGAAGAAGACCTTTGAGAGTAAAGGTCTGAAGGTAAATATGAAGGAGACAAAAGTGTTGGTGAGCGGGTGGGTGGGAGTGGTGGCAGTGAGTAAAATAGATCCATGACGGATAAATGGAAAGAGGGTGAAGGCAAACTCTGTGTGGTGTGAGAAATGTAGGAAATGGATCCATGAGAGATGTACAAAGATGAAGAGAGTGACTCCAAGTTTGGCAAGGGATTATGTGTGTGGACGGACTGGACGATGCAAGAAAGGAGATGGAGGGTCAGGGGAAGAGGTGGAAAAGTTGTGCGATGAGATGGAAACGGTGAAGGAGTTCATGTACCTGGGGGATACTAAGAGTTAGCGGGGGCGGAGGTTGCGAGGCTGCTGTGACAGCCAGAGCAAGGGTTTAGCCAGAGAACCGTCAAACCGTCATTTGGACGCTGATCACAATAATGCAAAGGACGTCCAATAAGGCGTCTAAAAATGCGTTTTACCATATGAAATTCAATGTTGAATGTTAGAATTTATCTTCAATCATCATCATCATCACAAAATCTGATCAATTTATGTACTTTGTGGACTTCAAAATGGGTTTTATACAGCATTGTGTCTTTGTTTTCTTGCCGCAAGGTCGCCATGTTGGTATTTACTTAATCATCATCATCTTTGTCAAGTATGAATATTAATCATGCTGACGTCAATATGTCTTAATTGAAGTCGGCCTGTTTGCCCGGCCTTAGAATTTGGACGCCCTACTTTCAAATCCTGGCTAAACCCTTGAGCCAGAGTGAGGTATGGGTGGGTGAAGTTTAGGGAATTTGGAGAGATGTTACATAGGAAAAGATTTCCTTTGAAGATAAAAGGAACGGTTAATAAGAGTTGTGTGAGATCGGTGATGTTGTACGGCAGCGAAACGCGGTGTCTGGGTGGAAATGAGGTGGGAAATTTGAGGAGGGCAGAGAGAGCGATGATGAGATCGATGTGTTATTTGAAGTTGAGGGATGGGAAGAAGACTGAGGACTTGATGCAGATCTATGTTAGATGTAGATGTAGAGGGGAGCGTGGCCAAGTGGTTAGAGCGTTGGACTCATAATCAAATGCATTCGTCTATCGTGGGGTCGAGTCCCTGTCTCGGCTCTCGGTAAGTCTCCTTGTTTCCTTAAGCAAGAAACTTTGCTCTACTTGCTTCGTGCTTTGGAGGGAACGTAAAGCCGTCAGTCCCATCTGAAGTGTTCCTGACACACTGTCGGATGTAAAAGAACGTCACGGGCTAGGCTACGGCCGTTCGAAATAAGAGTAGGGGAACCTTCCCCGGCAACCGTGACCGTATGTCAAAATACGTCATCTATTCTAGGACCAGAGTACATAGTCACTATACCTTCAAAAGTATATCATCTCTCTAGGACCAGAGAGCTCATCTAGATGCTGAAAAGGCTTTGATGAGAATAAGTGTAGAAGTAGAAGAAGAAGTTAGGTGTGGAAGAAGCAGTGGACAGTTTGGTGGAGGCGAATAGTGTACGTTGGTATGGGCATGTGCTGAGGAAAGATGAAGGGCATGTTCTTATAAGGGCCCTTGAGTTTGTGGTGGGTGGTTTGAGGAGGAGAGGGCGACTAACGAAGACTTGGTTGCAGGTGGAGGAGGAGAGTAAGAGGGTTGGGTTAGGGAGGGAGGACGCGTTGAGTCGGGAGAGATGGAGGGAGGGAGTGAGGGCGGTTGCCGCGAGTGTGAGGTGAATCCGGCCACCCCCTTGATGGGGATAAAACCGGATTTAAAATTTTGGCTTACTACTACTACTACATTGCACTCGACCAGTGCAAATAGAAAATAAAAAGTGCACTCTGTTCATCAATTGATGCATAGTTGACTGTATAGTATAAATAGACCTTTCAAGAAGGCCTTGGAAATGAAATGCATCAAATGACAAGAATCTTCTGGAGATACCAGTTTTCCTGTTTTAACAGGATTTCAGGGGTTTTTTTTACTCCAAATTTATGTGTTTTTATATATTTTCAGGGTTGTTGCCATAATGTAGGTGCATTTTCAGTTTGTTTGTTTTTAAGTTTCAGGTTTTTTCAGTGATACCTACTGGCATCTCTGATCTTCACATGAGTTATATAAACAAATAATGAATGTTTGAATTCGTGCAATGGAAAAGAATATTCTCATTCGATGAAAATGAAATTTTTCATTTAACGAGGCGAAGTTAAATGGAACATTTCATTTTTCATCTCATGAAAATGTTCTTACCATTGCACTCATAACATTCATTATTTGTACAATATCAGAAGAGGTTCAGATGTTAAAAGTCAATACAAGTGTTTGGGTATCATTCATAAACCTACTAAACAAAAAAGTCCGGACGATCAACATGTAATTTGTTTTACTTGGCCTAACATATTTATTGTTCTGATTCTGTGTGAGAAACGGTATAAGTTTAATAGAAAAACATTATGTGTAAAAAAAATGAACAAATTTTTGCAGGATTTATGGTGCGTTGGAAAAGGGCTACACATAACCATTTTTTTTTGGGGGGGGCGGGCCTTATGCTGCCTTTTAACGATATATACAGTGCAGTGCAGTCTACCTCTCATTTTCAGAAATACATTCAAAGTATACATTTCTAGATGTGGATAAATTTAAGGGACTGTTCACAAACTCTTGTTGGGAGGCCTAATGAAAGAAAAAATTATCGCGGAAAATTTTCAGGGTCCCTCCCCCTTTTCGAAAAAGATTTAAGGGCCCCCCCCCCCTCTTTTGCGACAAAAATTAGTGGTCAACCCCATAGAAAAGCATTTAAACTCAATTTTTACCGGAAAATTTGTGGTAAGGGCCCCCCCCCCCTTACGAGGGTGAAAAATTTTAAGGGCCCCCTTTTTGCATCAGCCCCCCCCCCCTACTTTTTAGTATAGAAACACATGTCTATGATTCGAAATTATGACTTTCAGGTGTATGATTAGAGTCACAGACAAAATACTATTTACAGGCCCAGCTAGGGTAGAAGTACATGTAGTTGCTTTTAAACACCAATTTTTATCATTATTGCCAATTCTTTGTCTTCTATTATTTTCAGCAGATTATTCAAAATGCAGGGTGCAGCAGTAGCTAGCAAGAATATTTTTCATCGTCATCTTGATGCCAAATTCAACCTTCCAGACAATGCTTATAAAGCAATTGACAAGATTGGCACTGGTAAGTTGGACCAACATGTATGAAAATAACTTAAGACATATGTGACCGTCCAGCCCTAATGAGCAGTAAATGCCAGAAACTTCATTTTGCGCTACAGGTGTCAAGGTCATAATTTGCCGAAATTGATTTTTTGACAGATTCACAATCCTAGTGATTACTACAAAATATCAGCAAAGTTTCATTTCAAGAAAATGATAGGAAATGTGAAATAAATTGGCATATTCTTAAGACGATCAACAGAAAATATAGGGCTTACTAAACTTTGAACGTGTTTATCTCAGTTATACGTTTTACTCCCTGACAACCTTTGACAGACCATAACTTGACTTCTGAAAATCGTGTGAAGTTCATTATGGTGTCATTTTAATCTTTAAAGCATGCAAATAATTAAAAAAGTGAAAATGACAAGAGCTGGCATTTACTGCTGTTTGGGCTGGACGGTCACATATTGGCCCGTATTACAGAAATGTGTTTAGCTAAACCTCGGTTTTATTTCTCGTCAACAGCACGACTGAACGGTTCTGCTTGAAAGCTACAATGATGCGTATCGTTCCTGGACAGTTGATGCTCAATAAAACCATTGTTAAGCTAAGCATCTTTCTTACAGGCCGTATCTGTACACATGGCAATATGACATATTCTGAAATAAAAAAAAAAAAACTGTGCACCGCATTTTTAGAATTCATCTTTTAAAAATGGAAGTTTTTGTTTAGTACTGAGGAATTTTTCTGAGGGGAAGTATTGAAAAGGTTATACGCCGGGGGGTCAAGTATGATGTTGTAGGCATACATGTAGCGTGACCAAGAAAGAGGTGAATTAGGGTTGTTTTCTAGGAATGAAGGGTGAATCAAGTGACACTGTAATGTATCAAAACCAGCCATTTTCAAGATAGGGTACTTTTGTTAGCTTTTTTTCCCAAATCCTTTGTGTGAAAACGGTATCTGTAAAATACCCATGTAAGGTGTGAATAGGGGGAAAAGGGTATATTTTGGCTTCAGAAAAAAAATCACCATCTAAGGGGGGTGTTGAAATATTGTGGTCATGCTATCCCTGCAGCATTATACTTGCTGGCAGGGTCTTCTGACAAAGCTTTTAAGCTCAAATTGAAAATGGGAGAGTGAATGATACACACCTTGTCTAGAAACTGGAAGACTGTGAGTTCAAATCCTCTCGGTCTCAGGGCAAGATTTTTTTTTCATTGATAAGGCCAAATTAAAAAATATATTTTGTCTCAAAAGTTCACGAGTGGCTTGAAAATTAATGCGGAATGCATTTTTTTTTAAATATATTTTATTCCCAACTTAGTTTTTTGTGGTATATCAACAGTAGAATTTAAGTCTTGCGCTCCATATGTTGACATTTCTCAATCACCAAGCATACATTTTTGGTCACAAATAAAGTAAAGAAGTATTTTATTCCAATCTATTCCAAAATTTAAAAAATAATAATCTGGAAATGAACAAAAATACTGCATACCCGGTAACTTTTTTTCAGATCACCTGATTTTACAAATGCATGCGTGTGGCAGCTTTGAGACCAACTATTTTATTGTTTTGCCTAATTTAAAATCTTTGGTTTTCACATTTTTGAAAACCAAAATGTGAATTTTCATAGTTCATATCAATTTCAGATCCAAGCACACAATTATTTTTCTACAATTGTATACTGAACTGCAAGGTGTAGTATTACAAGCACTTTCCGTGCATGTTCAAGTTCATGTATAACTCACACATCAACCTTGTATGTTTTGCTGTATGGGCTAGGAATGAATAGCTTGCCTGTTTTTCTCTGTGGTGTAGTTTTCTTTGCACGTTGGTGTGCCGGGGTTAGGGTTAATACTGTCTTTGATTGAATGCAAAACACATTTTTAATTTTAGAATGAAGGTTCATCTGTGTTGGTAATTAAGAAATCCATTATATTTAAACTTTGGCTCTCAACACTGATATCTACCTTGTTGGAAATATTCATCTGCTATCGCTGCAAACTTCGTCAGCCAAATGGCCCGTTTCCCGCAGTTACATTTGGTAACTTGTAGTGATCCCTCTTTGTTGAGAGTAGGTTGAAGTGCCCTGATGTAAATAGACTCCTTCACACCATGTTCAAACTAACGTGGTTCTCTGTTCAAAATCCTCACTTCATCAATGTCAATAGAGTGTATATGACCCGTGCCTGACGTCATTGGCTAAGGTCAAGTCATTGCAGGAAATGGGTCATTTTGCTGAAGAAGTCTGCAGCGATAGCAGATGGAAATTTTCAACAAGGTGAATATCAGTGTTGTGATCCAAAGTTTTAAAAATATAATGGACTTTTTTAATTTTATCATCTGCTTTTTATCAAATCATCCCTGTTTAGTTAATGTTGTGGGTAAGACCACACTATCTAGTCGCACTTGCAACCCTCACCTATATAAATCCACTAATTCTACATAGAACAGTTATCTATAAAGCCACTGACAGCCGAACCGCAGGTATGACTAATAGTCAGTGCCCATCCCGCAACGTGCCACAGTAGACAAAACCATACTTGTCGTAGAGGGACATCACAGCGCCTGATCTCTGGCGGGCCTCTCTTGTCAGTTAACCAAATCAGTTGAGCCCGATTGTAGTGCTACACACTATCTTGCAATGTAAGATTGGATTTTAATGGACATCAAGCACTCTTCTACTGCAACAAAATAACTTCATGTATGATGTATGTCAAGTGATATCAATTGTTTAAAAAAATTTCTTTTGTTTTTTGTGTACAGGTGCCTATGGCGTTGTGTGCTCAGCCTTGCACAGAAAATCAGGAGAAAAGGTTGCAATCAAAAAGATTCCAAATGCCTTCCAGGAACTCACCACTGCTAAACGTACTTACCGGGAATTGAAGATTTTACGGCATTTTAACCATGAGAACGTCATTGGCATTAGAGAGATACTCAATCCTAGAGAGGGTGTATCAGAGTTAAAAGATGTCTACGTTGTTATGGACCTTATGGAAAGTGATTTGCACCAGATTATACATTCCACGCAACCATTTTCTCTTGAACATATAAGGTATTTCCTTTACCAAATCCTTAGAGGCCTAAAACACATCCATTCTGCCAATGTTGTTCACCGGGACTTGAAACCAAGCAACCTGCTTGTAAATGAAAACTGCGAGCTCAAAATAGGTGATTTTGGGATGGCTCGTGGGATAGCAAGTCATCAAGATACTGGAAACAAGAAGAAGGTCTTTATGACAGCTTATGTCGCAACACGTTGGTATCGTGCTCCAGAGCTGCTCTTCAGTAACGACGTCTACTCATTTGCTGTTGACACATGGTCAGTTGGATGTATATTCGCTGAAATGATGGGCAGGAAGCAGATTTTCCCAGGGAAGAATCCAATGCATCAGCTGACATTGATTGTCGAAGCCCTTGGTATGCCACCAGATTACATGTTGAAATCCACCAACAGTGAGCAGATCTACGATTTTTTCCACAAGAATTTCAGCAATCGTAAACCTGTTGATTTCCATGCCAAGTATCCAGGAGCAAACAAGAAAGCCATTGATCTTCTCACAAAGATGCTTGTCTTCAATCCTGCCGACAGGATTTCTATCCAAGATGCCCTGAAACATCCCTTCCTCTCCAAGTATCATGACCCTGAAGATGAACCAGATTGCTTCCCTCCATTTGATTTCGACTTTGAGCACGACGACCTCAAAAAAGAGCAAATAAGGCAACGGGTTGGCAAAATGATCTTGAAATATCAGAAGAACATTTTTGGTGCTCCAAAATCAACCCTTCAAGCAAAATCTGACCCACCCACCTCAAGTGATTTCTCTTTTCAAGCATGCAAAGATCCTGTTGCCCAGCCACCTGTGAAATCTGTTACAATCCAACAGCAACCACTTCAACCAGTTGTGAAGGACACCCAATCAACCATCTTCAAGAAACCAGTTGCACCAGTCTCACACACAAAAACAACTATTGACTTAAAAGATGACGTGAAACCTCTAAATGATCCTTTGGATGTCATGCGGGGACTTCTATGTGTGAAGACTGAGCAAGGTATTCCCACCAACTCCACCGATGTGGTCATGCAGAGTGCTTCCTCAGAGAGTCATCCCACCAACGTCCTGTCAAATCAAAACCTATTCCCTACATCTTTACAACCTACCACAACCAGTATTAACTCATTAGACTTTCATATGAGAAGTGCAGGTTCTTCAGTTGCTCAAAAAGAGTCTGATTCTTCGAAAGAGCCATCTAAGAAAACCAATCTCACTATCTCACCTAAAGAACTAACCACACCAACTGTGAGTGATGTTGAGATGACAAGTGCCAAAGGAACACCACCGGTTAGCTCAAGCCTATCAAATAATCTTGGTGACTTAAGCAACAAATTGCAGCCTGCTGTGGACGATGTAGCTATGCACAGTGCTGGAAGCCCAAAGGTTGCATCTGTTGTGAAGGAAGAAACCAAGTTGGTAGACAGCATGGCAGATGTCCAGAAGAATACAATGAGTGCATTACAGGGTGCCATAGTAGCGGCAGATAATCAGGCTTCCTCTAAGACTATCTCTGATGATACCAAGGCTCTGATAAAGGCTGCACTGCTCAACTCAGCATTGAAGAACAAACTCAGAAAAGGTGAGTGTCAAATTTACAAGATGTATTCGATAATTTGTGGCCTGAGGTACCTGTGTAGAAGGAGATGCGCTACATGTACATGTATACAGTTTATATTAACATGTTATGTTAAAAATTACCAGAAGTATCTGAATGTTGATTTTCTACAATGAAAACTGAAGAAATAACAAGATCGAGACCCGTAGACCATTCTTATAATTGACATACAACTGTTGATGGGGTAAATCTGCAGAATCAGAACTCATAACGGAGCAAGTATGAGAATACCCTACTTCCCCTCGTTCTGAGTTCTGATTCCCCGTCTGATTCTGCGGATTTACCCCATCAACGGCGGCAGTATGTCAAATTAAAGAATGGTCTATTGACCTAAAAATCTCGCTCCTAGGCGCTACACATAATTTAATTTTGTTTGGAAACTTGAACTTGAAAAGTTGAAGCTCATTGATACTCTCATTCGATGATTCCGTACACATGCATGATTTAAATCTTTGCCACTATATCTGCTTCCAGCTCTTCCAAAGTTTACATCAAATGCCATCAACCTGATTACATCTCTTTATTTCCTTTGGTAATCTCCATGTTTCCTTTGGTGAGAAATTTAAATTCTTTAATTGCTAAGTTATTTGGAAGGCAGTAATGTCACATTAAGCCATTGATTCCCAATGCAATAGCTCCACCTTTGAGTACTGCATACAAAATATAATTGGCAAGCAAAGTCCTTGATTCTTCGCTTTTAGTAAAGAAAAGCTTCACATGTTAATAAGAGGACAGCTATGATTACCAAGATTACTTGGTAAGAATTTATAATGAGAAATTAAACAAGAAATTTAATTCATGTCTTTTTGTGTACATTGTATTTCCATTTCAGATTCCACATCGGGGCTCTGTAGTAAAGGAGGCGGGAAAGTGACTGTCACAGCACAATCAAGACAGAGAGAAAGAGAGGAAAAACGAAGGCAAAAGCTCCAGCGATCTCAAGAGAAACAAAGGAAGAAATCAAAAGGTCAAGGTCAAGAAAACTCTGTCATGTTGACAGCAGCAGACAAAGACTTATTGGAAAAGTGGAAGAAAATGCAAGAGAAAGCTCCCACAAACCCTTCTTCAAACTCACAAAGCAAACGCAGGCTGCATTCAGAGTCTAGCTCACCTGCTAATGATGAAAATAAACCGGCAACACTACCACAGCAGAATGTAGCTATTGCTGCAGAGACTAACACGAGTAAAGTGAGCAATGCATCAGTACCAGTGCTTTCTAAATCTAACAACAGAGTTGACGTAGCCACACAGCATCTACTTGGTGCTGTGAAGAATGTTCAACAAATAAACATGGCAGCAGCCCTGGCCACCGATACCCGAACTATGCCCAATCAGCGCAGAATTATGCCCAAAGTTACCAGCGCAATTACTGGCGCAACTATAGTTACTTCAGGAACAACATTACCAAGTGCTTTTACGTATCAATTAACTGTCGGTCAAAACATTGTGAATCCATCAACTTCTCAGAATGCTTCAGTATTTCCAACAAATGTTGCAGGAAGTGGAATTCCTTTGAATAGCAACCCAATCAACAATCAGCCTCAAGTGATGACCTTTTCACTTCCTCAAAACCCTATCGCTGGAATCAGTGGATTGAAAAATTTCCAACAAGAGAAAAACACTGATAATTTTCAACCCATTACCTCAGTTCCGAATACAACTGTGCAACCGAAAGTACTGCCAAAAGAGAATTCGCCTATTTCGGATGATAAATCCTATCGGTCGCGTATCTTTTCAGACCGAGAAACGCCGTCACCACCATTAGCCATATCCCCACCGACGTACGAAGAAGCCGTAAAGGCTAAACAGAAAACAAATAGTGCAAAGAGCAACGGAGAACAAGATTTCTCCTTGAGTTCACTTGATGGCATTTCTCCATTCAAGCCGTCCCCAACTGCCAAACTAGATCAAGCTGCTTCTCTGCCATTTAGAAATGAATCGTCTAACCAGGATCTTGCTTCTTTGATTCAAAACTTGGACATTTTGCCGCCTACTTTGGCCTTGACCCCAAAAGGAGATGGTGCTGGCTATGGACTTGAACTTGACTTTGAAGATCTCTTGGGTCGCACTTTGGATCTTCCAAATGTTGGACATCCTCCCTTTTCTAGGTAAGTAAAAAGTAATGCTTGTTCATGCATTTCAGAGGAAATCTGAGAGTATCCTTCATAATTAAAATAATCCAACCAGTAAGGAGTTCTCCTGGGGGGGGGGGGGCAGTCAGATATGGAGCTGTACACAACCGCATTCAAAATTTTTTCAGACCCACCCTAAGCAGGTTTTGGTCCCTTCTCAAAATCATGCCCTAAACAAATGTTCGCGACCTTTTTTAAAAAAAAGTATCCTTAACAAGTTTTGGACAAAATGACGCCCTAAATAAGTTTTCATTTTAATTGTACCATACATCTGTCAAAGTTGAAGATATGGCAAGAGAGCTTTAGCAACTTTAATGTTTTAAACCCGTAGAATAGTGTTCTTATAGTAATAAACATAATTATGATTTCCAAATCTGCTGGAGTCCACTGTTTATAGATTTTATCATATCTTTTACCAAGAGGAATCACCGGGGAGAAATATAATTTTAGTGACCATCCCGGAAGTTGTATTTTTCCATGTGTTTTCCAACGGCTTACGTCAGAGGCGGTCGGGGAGGCGGTGTACGACGTGACGCGGCTACAAACCGTACGGCAACCAGTCAATGTAATTGCCGTTACGTGGTTTGCTGACACTCGTCTGTGGACCATTGCGATGATGTTGCAATTATCTGGAAACGTGTACTTAACTCTCATGAATCAAAAGCGGAAAATAAAGAAATCCGAAAATCTGATCGGGATTTCAAACAGGCCCGGCAAACAGGGGAGTTCACTCTTTAATACAAAGGGTGCGGAGAAAGTTGGACATGGAATTTTGAAAGAGACCCTAAACGATTTTCAAAACACACCCTTTTTTACGAAAATGCTTGATTTTCCACCCCTAAATGCATAACGTGGGTAACGTGCCCAAAAAAGCACCCTTTTAACACGTTTTTTTGAACGTGGTTGTGTACAGCTCCAAATCTGAGTGCCCCCCCCCCCCCCCCCCCCCCCCCCCCCCGGGGGGAGTTCTAATGGACTTAATTCTTCCATTAGCTCAAAATTAATGCAGTATCTAGAATTTGCATAAAACTGTGTGAGCAAAGAAAGGCTTTGGCCAAAGTGGTCCTCTTGGGTACTTTTCAATGTAAAATATGATACAATGCTCATTTTCATTTCCTGTCTATGTCATATTCAGACATAAGCACATTTCTGGATTTTTGCTTGTTGGCAGATTTATTAGAGAATGGAATCTTGAATTGATAATTTCAGAAGTATTCTCCCTGCTCAAAATAGGATCAAAATCAAACTACACAATAATGTAAATCTTGGGCTCAAATTGTATCAAACACTTCATCTTTCCGTTGTTCGTTTCAGCAGACCACTGGATTCAGCTCCTTTGTCTCCAACCCTACTTTCCGATTGGTTAGAAGTACGCAACCTCAACGTAGACGAAATGCAAAAGATACAACAGGATGTGGGAATGACATCGCCATTCAATATCTCGGATCTAGGTAGTTTGGGAAACATAAGTCCTCCTACTAAAAGTTAACATCATGATGGTGGAATTATGCAAACAACTTTGTTGGAGTGTCGTCAAAATTTAATATCTCGGATTGTTTTTTGTTCAGTTTAAAGTTTTCTAGATCAAGTGAAGATATTCCCAAGAAAGTTGTCTTTGTTATATGTGCCAATACTTAAAAGTTGCACAATATGCAAGATTGAAGTTTATGCAACACATTTTTTTCATTTGTTTATGCAATTATATATAGGGTGTGCATGACCAGAGCAAATGTCAAAATATACTTGAAACTAGATGCTGCATTTTGGAAAGAAGAATTCTTCCAGCCAACACAAACTTCATGTAATGGACACAATACTATAAGCTCCCAGTAGAAGAATCCCAGTTTGTTGTTCTAAAATAACCCTTTTGTCTTGTTCTGCTCATGCATGCTTACATCTTGAAACAAGAGTAGCCCCTTACCCAGGGTATATCTCAATTTGGGACTCATCACATCAAGAGCTGCTATAAGTGCCTTATTTCATACTGATTTGTTTCAATGTTATCCATTATTAAAAGGATTTGATTACTGCGTGTCTTGAAATTTAAAAGATATTGTAAAATGTAAAACAATTTATATTTTTGGGGGGATCAATCCGTTGGTATATTATTATAGATGTGGATAATATTGACAATGGTCCAAGTGATGAAATGAGACATGTACATTTTTTGTAGCTAACAAGTGATGGGTTTGGGTGGGATAACATTTAGTTTCACAGTGTTTATGTCAATGCCTGCAAGGGGATGATTACTTTTATGTTATAGTGATTTCCCGTCATCCTGATTCCTAAATTTCACCTTTTTTTAACACATGATTTTTTGGCATTATGAGAACAACAAGACCATACAAACTTACCACTCTGATTGTTTCCTCAAAAACAAAAAAAAAATGAAATTAGAGACAAACATGTCCATCTCAGTATTTATGATTTCTGGTAACCTTAAATTTATATCAAATTGGCTGCTGAGTGACATTGTTGTGGTGATTCAGCTTGAAACTAGCTGTGTCAAATTCAATGTCGATATTAAATTTTGTATTTGTGGGAAAACTCAAAATGAAAACAGAAATGTACCTCAATTGTATCCAACACTGCTATTTGTGCTTGTCACTGAACCAGTAAAACCCTCAATAAAGAAAGAATAAATAAATTTTAAAGAAATTATAAACAAGGAGTATAAAATGTGGGGAATTATTAAGGGACACAAATACGATACTTTAAGTATTACATGATTGAATAAAAAAGGTAGGTTGATTTCGGACTTCTAAATGTGTCTGTTATTCAGGAAGTATTTTACTAACAAAGTAAGATGGAAAGCTGATAATATTTTTATGGAAATGTGTAAAATTAAATACCATAATGCAACACTAACTCAACTCCATGCTTCCCTACCAAGGCCAACAGAAATATATTACCCCATAAATGATGAATACAACTGCCACTTTAAAATTAATATTGAACATATTAATCAGTACTTCCTTTTTGCCTGGGTGGAGCAGCTTGGACTTGGGTCATTGTTGCATTAGTGTATTCATTTGTAATTGGTACTACACAACATTCTAGAAGTGTATGAAAAGGGTCAGACTAGGCTATAACTCCACACAATTTTTTTACTACCAAACATTTGATCGTGATGTAAAACTGAGTCGAGTGACTCCAAATATAACAATTTCTATAGCTATACCGGTCTATACTTTTTATTCAGTCACATTTATTTAATGACGTCACGATGTAATGCTTGGTAGCAAAAATTTGTGTTGAGTATAGTCTAGCCTAGTATTGTGACTCTCATGAAAGATGTAAAAACAATACAAATGATTGCTTAAGACATGGAAATTCAGAGCCTTGTGTAATACAACTGTTCAACATATGCAGGGATGCTGCAATGTCGCACTAATGTGGATTGTTGATTAGGAATTTTATTTTAATCCCAGTGTCTGAGTACTTATAATGTCCTGTGCTTGTCGCAACTTGTATTTGAAACTATAAAAGAAACATTATTTTGTTTCATTTTTATTCACATCATTAAGATCTCGTAGAATCTGATGGCTGTTCTAATAATGCCTTTGATAATTTCCTATCAATACATGATTATGTATGAATGTAGTAAGTTTTGTAGTATTTTGTTATGTATCAGTATTTTGGTGATTTGGACCTTTCTTATTTATTTTACATGTATGTAGAGACTTAAACTTATCTTTTATTTTCAACTCTTTATTCCAAAATGTGACCATCACTCCAACTTCAGTAAAGTCAGCATTTTTCATTTTGTGGTACAGAACAAAATACACATAGAAGTTGTATTTCTAATAAAATTGGGATTTTTGCATATGTGAATGTTCATGGTTTTTAGAGCACGGGACTCGTAATACAGAGGTCGTGGGTTCGAGCCTCGGTGGCGGCACTACCAGTCGGACCATGTCTCCTTGGGTAAAAACCTTTACTCTAATTGCTCTGTAGTTCGGAAGTCACTTAAAGCCGTTGGTCCCCTGTGCGAATGCTCCTTCTTGGGGCGCTGCATACAGAGTATAC
>JXSR01S006869.1:61725-111196 GCA_000969725.1 Ophiothrix spiculata
CCACAAAAAGAACCCCAAAAGGTCCAAATTACTTGCTGAAAGGGCATTTTTGTGTGAGAACAACTACACAAAACGCTTGTAAAACTACTTTAAAACTTTTTGAAAGCCACCAAAATAAGTTACAGGTCCACCAAAACAGATAAGTTTTCCTCCAAAAGGTCCACTTTTTGATAACACGCACCCCTTACAAAAAAATATTGGCTACGGGCCTGATGGTTGGTCTTTGTATATGAGTTGTTTTTCACTTCTATAACTGGTATCCTATATATATGAGTGGTTTATTATATAGGCCTAATAAACATAATGCCTAATTATTATGATGTATATAGTAGATCTATCTGTGAGGTAATTTGGAGGTTACTAAATTACCAAGAGAAGCGTGCATGATCGAGTACTATAGATCAACTGTTGTATTATAGACCTATACTAGGTTCATTAAAAAAAGTTCCGGGCTCGAGTCCATGCACATTCATATGACATTTTCGTGTTAGTCATTTGGAATCAAGCGCAAGCTTGACCAAAGTCTTTTAAGTATATTTGACATTCAGTCTTTGTCTTTCATGCACCATTATATCTCTTTGTTACTTCCCTTTACAGTGCTGTCAAGAGAACATATGTTGCCGCATTCTGTGGACCTTGTATCGCCTTCTTCTACCTCTCATCTACGTGGCTTACATTTTGTGGTATTGGATTGAATTCAATGGCGCGGGAGCTAGAGCAACCACCTTCCTGACTACATGGACTGTCCATGGTTACACCCTTTATATCACTGTTGCAGCTATGAATATTTTATGGGATCGGTTGTGCACGTGTGCTCGAGATGGTGCAATGTACGAATCCGATGAGCCAGGTGAGTGAAGTTTGTATTTGGAAAAAATCATCTTGTTTAGGCTTTCGCCAAGGAAACCCAACTTGTTACTTGATACCACGTATAGGGGACGGTGGGGCAAGTTGGTCCCCTTTTCATTGAAACGCCCCTGAATCGGACATGATAAAGTCTAGAAGATTTTCATGTTTACACAAGATAGATATATACCCGAACTATGTGTTGCGTAAATACTAAGACTCTGCAGCTTATCATAGAAAATAAAAAATGTCGTCAATAGGGCCAACTTACCCCGCATGCGAGCAAGTTGGCCGACCCAGTGGGGCAAGTTGGCCCCATTCACACAAAAAGAGTCGTCCTCATTTTACTGTGACACATTTCATACACTATGTTTATTTTATATGAAGCACGGGAATGTTCTGCATACAAAAATGCCCTTTTCGGATGAAATGGCATAATAAATTTTGCAATAAATGTGTATGTAAAACGTCTGACATCCCGTTCTGCCATGTCTAGTCAGGGCCGTACGAAGGTATGAAAGCTAATTGACAAACACTTTTACCGTCGAGACCAAATGAATATTTCGTACCGATGTATTATAGGCCTTTACAAATGTTAACTCATTTAAGCGGGACGGTAGGCCTAAGTGTACTCAAAGTTGCAGTAATTTATTCAAAAATTAGTATCGTCCCGATATTATGATTTTTGTTGTATTGAAAGTGTCCCACTATTTCTCGAGTATAGGTGTAATGAAATACAGCGTCCCTTTAACTGAGTGTCCTAGCTACTATTAAATTGTGTAGAACGCACTTGTGTATGTGCGATCAATAAACCATCGATTGCGACTTATTCCGTGTAGTTCAATTGGAAAGACCCGGACTCATGGTCATGGGAGACACTCAGTCACACCGGGTGAGCAAGTGCCCCGCTTCGTACGGCCGTGGCTGGTACTTTACTGATCGGCCGCTTTTATCAAAAACGATATGCTTCGACGTTAATCGTTCCCGCTAGTGACCAGTCTTCGATTCTGACCATGATGGTTTTGCGGCGGTTGAATTGCTGATTGTTGTGCTTGCGTCAGTATCCGAAAGGTCAATAAGGTATGGTAGACTTGTCGTATGGACTCGACGTCAAGTGTGAACATCCCCGTCAGAGATCCGTATGTCGTTGCCGCAACGCACGCTTTCAACATGTTGAAGCAAAGCGTAAAATTTCTACTACGTTTTTGGACCATATAGACCCTAGAAATTAACAAAAATGAGCATTGTACTTCAAAAGTGGAAAGCCATACAAATCATACTTTGTTTTTAATTCACAGATTTGGGGAAACGACATATGCTTCAATGGTATCTTTTCAATATCTTTGTAAATGGAGAGATCATCGTAGCCGTAGTTTATTGGACACTCTTACACGACGACAAAAATGATATAGCAGAGTGGATTCACGACACACTAGCACATTTGGCGCCCGCCATATTCAGCCTTTTCGATGTAATCTTTTCTGCAACACCAGTGCGTCTTTTGCATTGTATCTATCCATGCAGTTATGGGTTGACTTATTTCTTATTTGCACTGATTTATTGGGTAGCTGGGGGATTAGGCGGTACAAATGACGATGGCACTCGCAACACATATATTTACAGTTTTCTAGATTTTGAAGACAACCTGGCAATGGCCTTTGGGTTCTTAGCCATCATGTTAATTACTGCTACAGTTGTGCATTTGCTTATTTGGGGCGTGTATCGTGCTAAGAAATGCTGTACAAGGGATGATAGTGACGTGGAACAAACGGCAAATTCAGAATTCACCATGGTGAAGACGAACTCCCATTCCATTGATGATATAAGAGTTTAGGTACTCATTTTGTATTTTTATACGCAATTTTAATATTCATACCATGTTTATATATTTGGTCAATGTGAAAATGTATAACTTTTCAAAGACAAAATAGTGATAAACGTTGCTGTTACTATGCTCTGAATATTTTGTCAATTAGATCTTTTCCACACCAAGTTTAACTGCAATATTTTACGCAATTGTATAGTAAGCGTGGCAAGTTGTTGATTCTCTGAAAATAGCAGCTTTTGATGAATGAAATTTTAGAGTATTCTTCCAATATTTTTTACTTAAATCTGTATATTTTTGAGAGGTTGATTGAAACATACACGTACTATTTTGTATCCAGTTAAATATTAAGACTTAACATTGATCAAGAGGTGTAAACAGTGGCTGTAGGCGTCGGGTATATTAATTTTGTAGAAAATATGACCACGGGTCCTTGCCATTACAGCAGTTGAGGGACACCAATTCGTCAAAAGGGGATCACTACCTTTATAAAATGTTGGGATAAGACAAAGATATCATCGATATAGGAACTACGAGTACATATGATATCCTCTTAAAATAAACGGATGGCACGTAGAACCTCACAAAGAACCGATTTGGTTTATAAATTATAATAGCCTTAAGATGTCATAACGACATTATTGAAAAGTATGTGCCAGTGACTCAATCATTAATGGACGGGACAAAGAAGTAGTAATGTCTGTAAGTGCAAGGATAAGACAAATATGTCATCGATACAATTTATCATGATTTTTGAGACGTATGGACCAGAAACCCGGAAGCATAGACGGTAAGCACACCATAGTAGTGATTGTTTGATTTGTAAAGTGCATGAATATGATTATCGAGATATATGGATAATTTGCATCTTGATGATATGGAGCATGTCATTGATTCCCAAGCATTGACGGACGATATACAGATGTGGTTGTTTGATTGTTAAGTACAAATAATCCAGGGCAAATAATATAATCCACACAAAAATCATATCGTCATGTGAACGCAAGAAAGTCGTTAATACCATTTTTCATATTTGCCTTACACACCTAGATAGTTTCCAGTCTTCTGCCAGTGAATCTTTCGCATTCTGGTGACAATTACAGGTTTCTATAAGACTTGGTGACAATGATGACATAGTGACAACGAGTCATAAGCGACATCTATTTTGAGGAATGTATGGCCTGGTTAGTAACTCGGAAAAAGATAGCATATATTAGAGTTGCTTGATTGTATTCTACCCTAGCTACCTCTTTATTTTTAAATTTGATGTTTGTATTTATCATAATCAAAAATGATGTTTTCAAGGAATTCAACTTCAAACGGCAAATATTTCCCAAATGACTTCACTGTAGTAAACATATCATAGATTAGTGGCATCAAAAGTCAATTCAGAATAGTGAAGACGTAAGCATGGTTAGGGTATGGTATAAAAACCATCCATAATTCAAATTTTTATCTTAAGGACAAAAACTACTGTGCATTGTATATTGGGATGGTATGCGTATGTGGCTGCCATTTGAGGTGCATTTTAAGAAGGGGTATGCATGCAGTGGCGAGATTTTGGTTGCATATTCATGAAATAAGGTTTATCAAGGTATGCCATTTGGGTTGCATTTTGTTGAAGTTAAGTGGTGGTGGGGTATATGCAATATAGACTCACCAGGTAATACACTGTATGCAGCGCCCCAAGAAGGAGTATTCGCTCAGGGGACCCACGGCTTAACGTGACTGTCCGAACCACGGAGCAATTAGAGTAAAGTTTCTTGCCCAAGGAAACGTAAACCGCCTGGCCCGGGACTCGAACCCACAACCTCTGTATTAAGAGACCCGTGCTGTAACCGCTCGGCCACGCTCCCCTCTATGTAACAAGGGTTAAGAGCAACAAAGTCGTATCTGCATTTCAACAATCTCTAGACAGAAGATTTCAAGACCTAATGGTCTTTTCCAGATGAATGATCTTATACACGAATAGTAGATCGTTTATCATGAAAGCACCAGCAGCTCTTGAAACCTAGGGATTGTTGCCTTGCAAATACAGCCTTGTGGCTCTCAACCATCGATACCCTTATAGTTGCATTTCATGAAAATTACAAGCATCAGTGGGAGAGAGTGTATGCATACTTGTGGCGGCCATTAAGGTTGCATTTAATGAAGTTAGGTATCAAAGGTGGGTTGCCGCTTTTACTGGAGTTGGGTACATCAGTGGAGATATGCACATACATGCGACTGCCATTCGGGTTACATAGGGATTTGGGTTTGCACATTGTGGCTGCCATCAATGAATTCATTGGTATAGACCCGTTGGCCTATGTTATTTTTTAGTCTGGCTATACATGTATGTGCGTGCAGCTTGCTTTCCCACATCTTTGTATGCATTCATTCAATCAGGGCAGGGATTTTCAAAATGTACCAAATTATTTCCTGAATGATGCAGGCACATACTGCCAGTCAAAACAATTTACATCATGGGCCAACTATTAATGTAGGGTATATGCAATTTGGGTCGCATCCATCTATCAAGTAATAAGGAGCGCATTGGTTATGCATAATGGCTGCTGTGCTGTTTGGGTTGCATAATCAATCAATCACTGATACAAGTACTTGCATAACATGCATACCCCATGAAGGAGTCTATTCGTACAGAGGACCCACGGCTTTACGTGACTGTCCGTCCACGGAGCAAGTAGAGCAAAGTTTCTTGCCCAAGGAAACAAGGATAATGAAGTCATGTGTATCAAAGGGAATAAACTTGAACATATGACAGCCGTGGGTTGCATATTCATGAAATAAAGGTATAATCATCGGGGTGCATAATAAATCGTCATGTGAGTGCAAGAAAGTCGTATCTGCAATAGCTGTCTTACGTCATAATTTTGATTGCACACTGCATGACCTCCAGTCTAGAGTCAGTGGTTCTTGAAATGGTTCTTCAGGTGACACCGTCACCTGAAGAACTTTTTCAAGAACCACTGACATAAGACAGGAACATTTTAGGAATTTTTCACATTGTTGTGACAAGGAATAAAATAAAAATAACTTAGGGCAGCCATTGCAGATACAACTTTCTTGCACTCACATGACGAAATGTGACTTCCTTTTGGGTTGTATTTTACTGATGTTGCATGCATCAATGGGGTTCTGCATAATTTATATGGCTGATATTTGGGTTGCATATTCATGAAATATCATTAAAGATATGTACGTGCAGCTGCTGATTGGGTTGGACTTTGAGGGAGGGATATGCATACATGGCTGCCATTTTAGGTATATTAATGTGATGTCAATATTAAAAGGTTGAATATAGTGTTTGAGGGAAATTGGTCAAGCAGCACCCAATTTTGAAAACTTTGAAAACAAAACCACAATAAAATGCATAAATTGATTTAATATACAATCTTTATTGCACATACACTTGAGTTCTAGATGAGCATGGCATCAATGTATCAATAAAATAATCATTAACATAATAATATAAACGTTTTTTAGACAATGTAGCAAAATAATAATGTACCAATGTACATAAATATGCATTACATGAACATCATAGCTCATGAGCTTGTGCTGTATTTCCTGATGGCAAGTTGATAAATCAAAATGCCACTACCAGGTCGTAAAATGCAATTGGTGAAATAAATGCAATGCAAACTTGTGGTTTGTGAAATTTTACAATCTGTGTATATATATTTCTGGTTTCTAATATGTATGATGTTCTTAATGCGTTACAAGTCGCATATAAAAAGAGTAGTTGGCCAAAGTGGCATGCATTAGCAAATGACAACCACACGTGTACTAATTCCATGTATGTAGCATGTCAGATCTGACAGCCACCCTTTCTATATGTGCCTTGAGCATAATTTGGCACTGGACTGGACATACAAAATATCATTTTCTATCATATTTGCTCCAAATTTGTACATGTAATTTGCCTGTTTAAATAATAGAATCATGCAAACTTCTACAATGGTAGCATTGATGATAACTTATCCATCTATTCACTTATTGCACGGTTAGCCATTTGCGGGAGAGCCTCGATTTGACAGTCAATTAAACTAGTATGTTACATAACGATGTATTCACTTCATGCAAGGTCAGTGGTTTTAAAAAAGGGAATCAAAAAGTTTTAAAATCGTAATTTTATGCAAGTTCCCATTTATCTCGCAAGCCAGGTCGAGGCTCTCCCCAAAATGGCGGAACCGTGCAATAGGCTAATAATAAACTTACAACGCAATGGAGCAAAGTTATTGAGCAGCCTTGGTCTCTACATTTTGTTCTTGTTATCTAGTTCTCTGTCAAAAAACATAATTTCTTAGAATTGGTTCTCATCCCTTTAACATGTTTCACTTAGAGACTGCTTCAAAATTCAACCGGCATTTTGGGTGGCTGCCATTGTTAAGAACAATAGCAACTGCCCAGAACCACCAGTTTCGGGCAGTCAACCGCCGGTGAATTTTGAAGCGGTCCCTTAAAGGTATCCTCATGAATTTGTAGGTTAGGTTTTCGACACTGTTCACAAGTACTTTGGACCATATAAGTATTTTGTTTTGGCTTGCTTGGTTGAACTTGATTTAATATATTACTTGATATATTATCAAGTACATGTGTTATACATGAAACAATGAAAGGTAACATCGCAAATGGCATTTATCAAACAGCTGTTCAATTGATGCCAAATTCCACAATAAACTCTTTGACTGTATCCAAATAAAGATTGCAAAGTCTTTTTTTACATTTGCACTGCCAGCTATTGCCATATGGTGTGCTTTAAATGGTGCAGCTGGATACAACTGAAGTTAATCAATCACTACTAGTACAGATACATTACCCCCGGGGGGGGGGTGGGGCACTCGAAAAAAATTTGGTAGGTATGTGAGATCCGCGATATCCAACATAGGGTCTTGCGGAACGGATTTTTGGTCAAAAGTAGGGTCTATGGAACTGATTTTTTCCCGAATTGAGGTCTCAAGAACTGCCTTTTTCCAATAAAGATATGACTATTTGAGCTGAAAATCGCTCAAATTTGGCTTGAAAACATAGTAAAACACATTTTTGGGTCATTTTCTTTGAAAATGTGGTCTTCAGAACTGAAGTCATCTTGAAAAGAGCATCTTGGGGAGCGGAAGAGGAGGCTTGAAAAGGGGGTCTTGAGGGCAGCACATACCCGTACCTTCCGTCAATGTAAGTAGCCCCCCCCCTGCACATTACCTGCGCAATGATTGATTTTGAGATGTGTAGTGTGATGTTACACTATATATCAAGCTAAGGGTAATGTCAACAGCTGTCAACCCCTCATTTTCAGAAATGATTTGTGACCATCCACAACAAACCTCCGGTAAAGTTGGCCCCTGGTCAAATTCAACTTGAAATTGGTGTGATTTTACTGCAGATTCAAAAACAACGCATTTTCAGCTTGAGAATGCCACTTTTCAAATTCATGCAAACACCCAGCGATTCCTAAAAGCATGACATGTTAGAATAATTAAAACCAAGAAAACGTACATTTAAGTTTTCATACCATGCACATTTCAAATACGACTATATTTGGTAAATGATAGTTTCAGATATTTTGGAGCTGAAATTAAAGCTTCTATTTTGCTAGAAGTTTGGAACATTTCAAACTTACAATTTTGTCAGAATACGACTTATAAATATATTTTGTACTGTAGCTTAAGATTAAAACTTAAGTGCCTATATTTCTGGGGTTTGTGATAGATGGTCACATTTATGCTTTGCAACTGTAAAATTTTCTTGGTTTTCTAAAAAAAACGGACCAATTTGGGTCCAAATCATACATTTCGCTTCAAAATTGCACCAACCATCTGCCATGTGCAGCATGTAAATTTGCTTCTAAAAAGACAAACTTCTGATATGGATTAAATTAGTTACAGCTCTAGCATAAAACATTTCTAACAATTGGGAATTGACATGTGTTGCCAGTACCCATAACATAGTTTAGAATTATATTGAAATAACTTAAAACCTATTGTGAAATTGTGAGCTTTTGGTACATTACTCAGATTGATAGCTTTTTCCAAGTGTTATCAATTCCTGATATTTGTATGAATCCCACACTTAATCCATATGACATCAGCCACTGAGTTGTTGAACCGGAAAGGGTGGTGTAAAGGTTTTTGAAGGGGTCGAATTATATGGTACTCAATGAAATGAGTCAAATAATTAGTAGTCTATCATGCTATCATCAACATGCTGAGCAACTTTGGACCAAACAGCCCCATAAGGAACAATGCAATTAAATGAAGCAGGCAAATGGGTTCATAACATACAATCCCTAGGTATAACAGATGTTCTCATTTTAAAGGTCTCCTCTTCATTAATGCACACTTGTGTCAACTGTAAAGCAGAGCAGCTGGAATCTCAGATCACTATGGAATTTACTCAGCAAATCCTGAAGGAGTCTGGGAAAATAGAGAATAATGATCAAATAAATATTTAATGGCAGAGAGTGCAATAGTAAAAAAATTGGGTCAAATTTGTATTTCGCTTAAGGGGGGAACTACTGCCGATTTCACATGCAATTATAAATGTTAATGGGTTGTTAGTTTTGCTGAATTGAACTATGTCAAGTTATATACCAAAATAATAAAAATAAAAATCTTATTTTTAGTGCCATATCAGGACAGGTTCCATATACATATTAGCCAAGGTCAATGAACTTTTATTTGGGCTAACGTAAAATGGGAAATCCCCCGCCAAAAATTGACCCATTTAGTTTAGTATTCATTATTGTTTTATATTTTGAATTGGTTATATAGACAAAGATCTGTGATCATATGGAGGGATTTTTATTTTTGACCATCCGCGTTGCCATGGCAACCTAACAAAGTGAAAATTCAAATTTCGCTGCTGGTGAGAATTTGAAAAGCCCATATTTCAAAAAAAGGATATTATTTATCAACAAATGGCTCCATAGGATCATAGAACTTGACAAGATCTTCCTTTGTGCCAAATTTCATGACTATAGGACATTGTTTAGGGTGCGAACATTTGGCGGGGGATTTTAAAGCCTGCAAAAATCACATTTTGAGATAAACGCATTTAAAGTTCGTAATAAATAAAGAAATGAAAAGGATGTAAAATAGGTAAAGAAGTTGTAACTTCACGAAGGAATGTCCGATTTTGATCAATTTTGAAGCCAATGAAAGAAAAAAAAACAGCACTTTCTCTCTTCAATAAAATCTCATTTTTGTGCAAGAAAGAAAAATTGGCAGTATAAAAACCTTGGACTTAGGTTATTTTGACTAGATTGCACAAGCATAGGAAGTCCAATAAGTGCAACAGTACCTGGTATTACAAGGCACAATTCACTGTAAGGCCAAAAAAAAAATTGTTTGATTGGCGTAACATAGAAAAAAAAAATAGGGTAGGTAGGTCGGATTTTTTTTTTTTAAATATTTTTTTTTTAATTTTTTAAGTCTATGTTTCACATACAAGAACACAAAATATATGGCACATATACAAAAACATCTTCACTTTTTCTGTAACACATCTTTTATTTGTCATTTTGAATGTCCTGCAAGCCATATCTTGGGCTCCCATGAATCGATTCCCATCAAATTTGGGATTTGGAGGTTTTTTACCATGCTCAAAAAAATAAAAATATCTAGGGTCGGTGGTAAAATTAGGGTAGGTCGGGTTACGCCAATCAAACAATTTTTTTTTTTAGGCCTAATTGAAATAATTATAAGTGGATGCCAATCACACCACAACAACTACTTCAGGAGTCCTTGAGCAGGATCTGCAAGTCACATCCTTTGTACGTGATGGAAACCTGTCAATACCATCTAAAAATTCATTAAATGTGAAAGGGGAATTTTTTTTCCAAAAACTCCCTCCATGTAATCTATGGTGCGCCCCTTACTTACCCCTTGTCACTTGATGTTAATGCTGGAACAAGTTGGATGGCTTCTTGGAATGATGAGCTGTGGAAAAAACAACAAAGAAATCATAGAAATTACAACAAGTTTCCAAATTTGGATATTTTCACTTTTTGCAGGAAAAAAACCCTTCAATTGTATATCATTAAAAAAATCAGCATTTAGGTACTTTCTCACATCAAATTTTGATAGCATATCCTTGACAGTTGTTAAAAAGGCTAGGTTCAAGAGAAGGTTCAAGATCTTCCCACTTCATACTATTATTATTATTATTATTATTATTATTATTATTATTATTATTATTATTATACTATACTAGAAAATTGAAAAGAGTTTTTAAGGACGGGAGTAGACCGAAATTTTGGTAATCTGCCTATGCATATAGCATTGGTAGATTTTCTTCGATATAAAAGCAACATGGTAACTTTTGAAGATATCTATTTTTTACGTGTACACTTAAATATACCATGGAAATTTGTATATGCTCAGAAAAAAGTCATGATAGAAGTCATCATCATGTAATGCTGATTCAGAAATACTGCGATTTAAGTTTATGTTACCATTTTGTTGTGTGCATCCAACCCTAATGAATTTCTGACAATCTTATATGGTGCAATGATTGCTTAATGAAAATAAGTATAAGCAGAACTTGATAGCAGCAATGGTGCACATATGTGACGCGTTATATCAAAAGGTAAATGTTGGGTCCAAAAATCAAAATTGAGTTTTTCATATGACTTGAAAGCTTGTGCAATCAGCTTTAAAATGATACCAATAAAGGCATCGGACGTTCGGTTACCGAGCTATCACAAAACAAAGAATGACAACATTGAAAGATTAAAAAAAAACCACTTCTGAGAAAAATACATTTGAAAATCATGACAATTTTAAACTCAAGATATTGCTGGTTTTCAAAGAAACCATTCCAAAACTCCATAGCAACCAGTACTTGCCCCATTGACACCAAATTTGGCACGTATGCTCTACAGACTGTAACAGAGACTGCGATACCAAATTTGCGAAGGTAAATTATCGGAATGCGCTGATATTTGTCGTGCAGATTGGTCATATTTGATAGCTGTGGGTCCCCTGTACGAATAGACTCCTTCATGGGGTATGCATGTCATGCAAGTACTTGTATCATGATTGACTCAAGTTTCAGCAAAACTAGAATTGACTTGGGTCACAAACAACACAAGTTTTGTCACATTTAGAGTGTATTTTTTCTGAAAACAAACTTCATTTATTGAAAATATATACTTCAAGGACCCCATTTTTACGATATCTAAAATTTACCGCCCAACCATTTTTCATTTATGTTCAACTTCCGACAGCTGTAGCCCAGAATCTGGTTTGCTGACATGTTGCGACTGAAAATGTTCACTTCAGGGGACACATCCCTATTTCTAACTAGTTAACCATGGACGTCCCCGGTTGGAGAGACCTCATGCCCAGACTTCTCTAAGGCTAAAAAGCGTAAAACCGGAGTAATCCAACCGGGGATATAGCACAGGGGTGTGATGATGTCTTTTGGTGGTCAGCAAAAATTAATTTTAGCCGCCATTGTTGTCCCCGGATAGGCGATAAAAAACCCAAAAACATTAAACTGTCCCCGCTTTCCACACAATTCAGGAAGGGGTGTACCTTTTGATATAACACATCACATATTACAATAGAATTCTTTTGCATGTTCTATAAAGCAGTCTGACAGGTACAATATATAAGGTCCTTTGCCCAATTAACCATATTACTGGCCTATACCGGGATATATGCACCGATCATGTTGTGAGATCAGCTGCGCACAAATGCTAGAGTTGGTTAATCACTATTGGCATTATAAACTGAATTTTCTACAATAAAGTTGTAAATCAATCAACATCACATTGAAAATGCATGGGCAACTTAACAACGCCTAAACGATAAACTAATGATTACAAACCTATATTAGAGAAATTAATTGCCGTATTGGCTAGTCTGCACACAATGCGTATGTCAGGTAACAAAAATACCAAGCGCTACCGGCAATCATCAAGCTTCAACGCGCATTACGCCTGATTGCATGCTGAATGCTTACTTTTAGCGTGGTTCGCTTAATGTTGTTATCCGATTCACTCGTATTTAGGACCTACGATTAATATACAGTATCTTGGGAGGAGGGGTGTCAAATACAACACTGTAAGCATTTGTGATCATGAACATCAATAAATTAGGTTGTTCTTTTCTAATTTTTTGGGGGTGCTGGTGAATAAACTGATGGCTTTTAGAACATCTAAAACAGCCATTTATAAATATACAACAGGTTTTAGAAATTGTACTGCAAAAATTTAGCTTATTTTCTAGATCATGACACCAAACTGATCATATTAATATTTCATTAAATTGCAATTTGAGTTAAAACACTCATGGGTGACAATATATGCTAAAAATGAAATTGTTGATCCTTTTTTAGGGTGTAAATTCTGTTAAGAAATACTCAATCTTTATTTTGAAGAAATCTTCCTTCATGGATATTATGGCTCCCTTGCCTACAACATTATACTTGACTGCCACCCAGGACTTACATGGCTTCTTTAAACAATTTTAAGCTGAAACCCTCCAACCAATGTTAAATGCTAAGTACAAAGGTTTTGTTCAGAATGACTTGTCCCATGTCAATGATACATAAATGATATGGAATTACTTTTGTCCAGCCTACAAGCAGTGGCATAGCCAGACTTTTTGGTCGGGGGGGGGGGCAAAAACATTTCGTCCTGATTTTTTCCTGATTTTCCCCCGGCGTTTGCACATTTCTTCCCAATTTTCCCGGCAACAAATCCATTTTGGTACACCCAAAATAAATTAAAGTTGATTTTAAAAATTGACAAGCAAAAAAAACCCAAAGTTTTTAGCGTTTTCTGTACGTCTCTTGACATGATTTTCTGCTTTTCACAATGTTTCCTGTATAGCAGATGCTCTCTCATTTTTCTTCTCCTTCCCAATTTCCCGCTCAATTTTTGACCACCCCTTGCCCCGTGCTGGCTACGCCACTGCCTAAAAGACTTGAAGAAACCCGTGCTCATATCATTCTGTTACAGATTTTAATTGTCAATTGATATAATTTATGAAATCAAGATATCTTCATTTTTTTATTCAACACAGTAATGTGAAATGAACTGGTAATTAACATAAAACCCATAACCAATTTATAACACAAAGACAAAATACTTTCCAAAACAAAACAAATGTGACTGTACAACACAAACCTCAAGTAAAGTTGAACCCATGAAAATAATATATTTTATTGCAGACTTATATTAATTTCAATTATTAAACAGTACTTGTTTCAAGTCCATATGATATGGAGAAGTGGGTTATGATTCTTTTTAAAGCACAATATGTCAGAATACATCAAACCACAAAAACTTGTGTTATGTAAAGCTTGCATTTCAGGAATATTTCCAACTCAATTATATCTGGAAAATGGTTTTTTTTTTAATATTCAGGAGTTGAAATAAAAGCTGATATTTTGCATTCAATTTAAGAAAGAAACGTATATATGAACATCAGGGGCGGATCCCCAAATTTTCAAAAGAGTGTGCGCCATTTTGACAGCACCTCGGCACCCACTCAATGTCAGGTGTTGCTCTGAAAAATAAGGTGATGAAGGGTGAAGAACTGTTCTAATATACCTAAAAATCATGCATTTGCTGCCGTTCTTGACACAATTATTAATTTTCAAGGAGTAAAATCATTAAAAACACCAGCTTCTTTGAGCTCTACCAAAAAAAGAGGGGCGCGCACCGGATGCTGCCCCCTCTAAATCCGCCCTGAACATTTCAAATCCAAAAATCTCAATCAAGGTACTTCTTTCATGTGTATTTTGTACTACAGCTTAAAAAGAAAATACTGACTTTACTGCAGGTTCATGACAGACAGTCACATAACATACAATAACAAATGAATCCAATAGATTTTGTCTTGCAAACAATAACTAGTAAATGCAAAACAGCTGAATGGTCATCATTCAACTATAAATTCCAAATGATAAATACCATACAGATAAACCTTGAAAAAGATAAATACCAGGATATAAATTGTTGAAAGAATTATGTTTATCCATCTGATGATATTTAGTTAATATAAAAATACATTTCCTATGCAATGTATGATGAAAAGCAAGCAAGATAATATAAGCACAATCAAGCTGAGAACTAGGTGGTCTGTTCAATAAGTAATGAAACTATCTTACAAGCTGAGACTTATGCGGGTAGATCAAAAAGTAATGAAACTATCTCAAGATCTTTGGAGATAATTCTTGATCATCAATTCATTCCACATCATTCAATTATGTTCAGTATCATAATGGACAAAGGAGAAGTGCTTCTTGCAAAAAAGAGAATAAGGTTGTTTTTTTCAAATTCAGCAAAGATTAATATAATGCACGGTGCATTGTTTTTTTAATAATTTTCTTCAAGCATAAGTAAAGAGCAGTAAAGTTATTAATACACAATAATGATTTGATTTAGTTGTAAAGAACACAAATAAGGTTGCCATATCACTTTTTATTTTACACAATTGCCTTCACTGTGAAATGGTCAGTATTTTGTAGGGAAGGCTTTGAAAGGGGGGGGGGCACTCAACTTTGAAAGTGGTATGTATGTCATGTGAAGTGCCGAAACGGGGGTCAGGTGCACTGATTTTCTGTAAAACAAATTGACCTTTTGGGGGGGTCTAGCTAGTGAACTAACATTTTTGCCAAAATTAGCTTGAGCTGAAAATTTTCGCATTTCCTGAGTAATTTTTGCAGTTAGAGCTAAAATTTTGTAGCTTTCCTCAAAAACAGAGTCAAAAGAACTCAGTGAATCACGCTGAAAATGGAGATCTAGTGGGCGGTCTGAAAAAGGGGGTCTTAACAGCCGGATATATATATATCCTGCCCACATATGTGAAAACACCCCGGGTCTTTGAACTGGTCCATCTTTTCTGGATTCCTTTTCTCACCTCATCTGGAATAGAGTTGTAAACCTCAAAGTGAAACAGGAAACAAGCTTGACCCTGAATGAAGACTTTAATTTTTTGATATTAAGTTTTGGTTTTGTTACTGGTCTTTGACAACAATATTAAAATAGCCAAGTTAATAAGACTGGCCACAGATGGACGAAACTTGTTCTATTTTTTGCTGGGTATTAAAATCAGAACAAGATTTTATCATGTTAAAACACTGTGTAAAAGCTCAAACAATTTTCAAAGTTTACCTCTAAGCAGTATTCTCTCTAATGCCATGGAGGTTAGGTAAATATTTCATACACAAATCTTGTGCCATAATATTTTATAAAATAAGTGGCTGATTTAACATGAATATCAGGTTTTTCAGATATTTCACAAAGTAGAGCCCAATTTGCTGAGTAAGTTTTCTGAAATATATGACCTTAGAAGGAATACTATCTCTGGAATAACTTTGAAATGCATTATCAAAGCAATGAATTGGTGAATGAAAATGATATTGGAAACTTTAAAATTCCTCTTCTCTTCAAAGAAATATTTTTAAGTGGGAAAAATCAACACTGCGAAGAAATAACTCATCAAGAACAGTTGCCTGTAATTGAAAATTCTAACATACAACATTTCTTCTTTTTCATAACTGATAACAGTATAACATTTAATGTCATAACATGTTAACAATGAACATATTATTATTATATGATAAAACAGGGTTTTAAGAAATTTCACAATGAATAAAATTCAGAGAACAAACATTGTGGCAATATGATAGTCAATCTGTTATACAGTTTTAAAAACTTTCAAAATGGAAATGAAAACAAGCGGTATACAGTGATGCTTGATAGATAAAATGTGATGTGTTTCATCAAAAGGTACATTTTGGGTCTCAAAATCAAAATTGAGTTTTTGGTATGACTGGAAAACTTGTTTCATTAGCTTTGAAATGATACCAAAATTGACGGATTTAAAAAACACATTTCTGAGAAAAATAATGACAATTTTAAACTCAAAATATTGCTGGTTTTCAAAGAAACCATTCCAAATCTCCATAGCAACCAGCACTTTTACTTGTTCGATTAACCCCTAATTTTGTACATATGCTCTTGAGGTTGTAACAAAGACGTTGATACCAAATTTGCCAGGGGTAATTATCAGAATGCACTGACATTTTACATGCAAATTGGTCATATTTGGTACTCAAGTGACGGTCCCACAGGCATTTTAAGCAAAAACTGGATCTAACTTGGTCATAAACAACTCAATTTTTTGCACATTTAGAGTGTATTTTTTCAGAAAACTAGTTCACTCATTGAAGATATATACTTCAAGGACCTAATTTTTTACGATATCTAACAATCGACCTTCCGTCCATTTTTCACTCATTTCCAACTTCAGACGGCTGTAGCTCAGAATCGGGTTTGCTGACAAATTGTACCTTTTGATGTAATGCATCACAAATGATCAAAAACAAGAAAAAACTGGTCTTACTGAGCCTGCTGCCAGGACTTGTCCATTGTTAAAAGTTGTCGCACTGTAAATGCATTCCTCCATGAGCTGTCCAAAATATCATTTATCAACCTGACATTAACACTGTTAACTGGCATAAATTGTACAAATCTCATCAATATAATTATGTTTCATTTTGACCATTGAGTAATAATTCTCAGCTATCTATCTATCCAGGAATTAATGGAATTAAATGCTGGCTGCAATAGTATCTTGTCATGGTTGTAAAAACATCACAATGACAGCTATTTTTTAGGGCGTTAAAAGTTGCAATAAGAATATTTTGCGACAAATGAGGCAATTATGTTTATGAGCACTACTGCTGTACACTGAGCGACTCAAAATGCATCAAATATATCTATCCATGCATATGGTTTACTACTGCAAGTCAGTCTGTGTTCTTGCTATTATAGTACATCATAATAATGTGCAAATATTTGCCAAGTGCGCAGCCACTTTGTGATTTTAGCCAGTGACATGTCCACCCAGTTAACATATTTGAGACACATTTTAAAGTTGTTGGGTTTTTTTTTAGCATTACAGCGACAGATGCAATAAATAAATAAATAAATACTCAGGATTTATAGTGCGCTATGCCTCCCAGATTTGTAATTGAACGTGGCCTCTGGACACTTTACAGGTGTTCGCTGACCACTGTGGCCCAAGTAAGCTCAGTTCGGCGGAACTCACAATTATCCGAATTCGGATTATTACGCACATTCCGTATCCAAAAAAGGATATGGAGGGGTATCTGAATTCTGATACGCCTGTCTTGGCGCAGGAAACAAAGCGATAGCGCAAGCTGGCAAGTGCATGTAGAACATCTGTGGAAATGTCATTTCCATCTGTGCAATTCCAGCGGAACAGCTTCGAAACATGTCCTGATTGCTTCTTATCACAGAAGACAAAATAATTTGGCCAATACTTTGTTAGAATTTAGATGACAAATGATGATAATGTTATTGACTTTTATACACACCGGTATGGTGCGTGGCGAAAGCTGAATATTCCTTTCAGCTGATATCCAGTTTCAGCTGTTTTTTAATCCGAATTCGGATACGGGTATCCGAAATGTGATACGGATTCGGATACGTATCTGAATTGTGAGTTCCACCGAAATTGAGCTCCATCAGGTAAGTTAAGCTTTCAGGTTCTTCGACAACCTCTAGGGGCGCTGAACCTTGATCAGCCCACATACGCACCATCGCTGCCTGGATCAGATCCCCAAGTTTCGTACGGGTTTCCACAAGACAATTAGCAGTTTGTTCCTTGTCCAAGAGAATTTCGAGCATACTCAACTTTTGGTACCAGCAGGATACTAACTCAGGACCTTCCGCACTGCAATCAAGCGCCTAACCATTTGAACTAACTTGACTGCTTAACTGCTGTTATATATCCATATACCAACCATTGCAAGTACAAAATATAAACAGGTTGCTTTCTATTTTAAGAACAAGAATCTATTAAAGATTCATTTGTTTAAACTTATTAGGTTACAATTAACCTGGGCATGCAATTCTGAACCATCTTACGCAATTCAAACCCATAGTAAGCTTAAAATCACAGGGACGTGAAACCTAAAAAATCTAAAAGCGTTACTAACCCAATATCCATCTTACCTTGATCCAGCATTGCGATATGGATTGAGCGCCTCCTCAATGGCCGCTAGCTCCAACCTAGCCTGTAGCGCTCCATGTGCGCTGAATTCTGTCACACAGCTAATAAGACGCGCCATCTCATCAGCGATGGCTTCTAGCACCTGGGCCATGACTCGAGGCATGAAAGCTGGAGCTATTGCATGGACTTCGGCGTGGATGGCAATAGCTATCATTATGGCTTCTTTGACGTAAGCGCGTACACCTGCAAAATGATAAAAAATTGTGCTGTTACAATTTCTCTGAACATAAGAACTTTAAAAGATTTATACTCTATATGTAGCGGGTAAGCGCAGCGATAGTTCCTTCGCTTTGCAGCGATGAGGTCCCGGGTTTGATTCCTGTCCCAGCGCTTTAAGTGCATTTGGTTTTCAGTCCATGCTCGCTTTTGCAGGTTTTTGTCTGGGTACCTCGGTATTCCTTCTGCATTCCAAAACTGAATTTAAAAACATCTTGGAGCCCAGTTGAAGATAAGCTTCCTTTAGCTTACTTGATACCAAGTATCAAGTTGGGTTTCCTTGGCGAGGCCTAAGCAGGATGATTTTTTTATGAAGAACAAGTAAATATATCATACATACCACTAGGCTTAGGGCAGTCACTCCAATCAAAATGTCCTTCATACATTCCTGGTTCTAGAGCGCCTACTAATGGATCTGTCTTCTGTTCACAATACGCCTCAAAAATCTTCTCGTCTAGCTCTGCATATGCATCAAGCACATTCTGGATTTGAAAATATATTTGAATGAATAAGTCATATTCAGTCAGTGTGATACAAATCAATTACCGGATCAAACATTCATCCGTTTTTCATTGTCCTACCGTCCACTTCTTTATTTCACCATCTCAATCCCAGTCTGATTCAAAATTTTATTAAAAACTTCTCGAGAAGCAAAATCTCCATTTAATTTCTTAATTTAGTATTTGGTCGATTTATTTGTGCTTTTAACAAATCTTAAAATATAAAAGATAGGTCACCATACTCATTTTTGGGATACAGGCAATCATTCACCTGATTTGCCACACAAAGTATGGGGAAATCTCAAAAATGTCAATCATTATGTGCATTTAGAATAAGAAGTGATTCATTGTTCTTTTTTTTTCAAAGAGTGTATAAAGAGGTCATAATATTGATGATCACATGAGTTTAAAGATAGATAAATTTGAATTCCTCACAGGCTTCTAACGCAAGGCATTGATTCCTAATGTTTGTAGATACCATTCGCTGTTCTGCATTGATGAGTTTTAAAATATGAAAACAACAGTACTGTCTGCCAATTGAGTATGTTTAAATTCATGTGAGTATTCATATCCCCAGGGGCGTCGGAAGGGAAATAAAAGTGGTGCAGCCACTGGAGCGACCTATCACGGCCCCTTAGCTAGCAAAATTAAGAAAACAACTACTAAAGTAAGCTCCCAAGGAAAATAGTTATTAAAACTAGTTTGTACAGTATGTTGTAGCTATTTGTGTTACTATAGCAACATGCATCAAATTAAAATTAAATCTATTTTATTTTTTCTGGCTGAAAAGTGGTTGCGGTCAAAGCCCACACGGTTCCGACACCCCTGCATATCCCCCTAAAATGTACAAGTCCTACTTACATTTTCTACTTCCAACATCTTCGGATAGCCGTGGCTCTTAAACTGTTCAATCAGATTAGGTGTGATATGCTCCGATACATGGCTACAATTGCTTAACACAATAACTAAACATTGTTCCTAGAAGGAAAACATGGAATAAAAAAACTATGAATTATAGAATAAAAGATAAGATTTATTGTTTTGCCTGTCATCTATCGTCTCATAATGGATGGGAGTACATTATTTTGAGTAATGGGTGCCCCCCCGCAGGGGGTGCCCATTACGAAAAAATAATGTACGCCCATTCATTATGAGACGATAGATGACAGGCAAAACATTAAATCGCCATCTTTTATTCTCATTCTTAGTCACAAATTTGAGTCATTTATAAATCAAAAACTATGTAAATTATTGCCAAAAACTATAAACATTATCATTGGAGAATAGTTCACCCCTATTCAAACATGAAATATTCCAAACCCAGTAAAGCTGTTCGCGCCGGATGTGTGCTTATACCTGCATCGCGCCGTGATTTTGAAAGCGGGGCTCCACTGTGTTTCACGCTGACGCACTGTCATCTATCGTCTCATAATGGATGGCCAAAATTCCTTATTAGGAAGTAAAATCGCACTCAGTGACTAAGAATTAGTTTTATTGTAACTTAGGAACATCATGGATGTACATAGAGGCTGAAACACATGGTTTGTTTATATTCTGTATTTTGCCAACTTTGTAAAAGAACTTAACTCAAAGTTATGAGTTACATCAACCATTTGGTCCTAATAGGGATGTTGGCCAGTATCAGAAAAGACAATATTAAAGATGTCTATGAAGTTGCAAGCTTTTGCAATGGCGATTATGTAAGGAATTTTGATCTTAAATGCTACTGGTATGTCTAGGATGATTTGGGCCTATTTTTTCAAGTAAAAGGATGAATAATAAAGGAAAAAGAAGCATACTGATTTAACATAATTTTCAGCATGTAAAACCAACCCCCTGGAAATGCTGCTGAGCTAAGTGTATCTTACAAAAAAGAATACCATATGTGTATTTGAAATATTGTGTAAGCTATTTTCTTTTATTTTGGAAGAGGTCTGAGCAAAAATGAAATGAGCAAAGGTGGTACCGGTATTTACAATATTAAATATACTGGGTGCATCAAAATTGATAAAATGCTTATGACACGTGCTGTAAGATTATATGAAAATCAAGTCATAATCATTCTAATAATGAAATATCACTGTGTGCGATGTGTGAATCATTACAAATTTTTACGACAAATTTAGTGAGCTGATCCCATGAAATTCTGTCTTTTTCATACAATGAGCCTTATGCTGTCTTACCATTGATGGTAAGCTGTCTTCTCCTTTCTGGAAGATTGATTCTTGAGTCCGCTGTACAGCTTCTGTTAATCTGCAAGGAGGAATTGAAATATTAAAGTGATCATAACGATTAAAGAAATACAATAACGTTTTTGATACTGCTTGTACAATTACTACTCATTTGGCTCAAATTTTTGATCGGGTTATTACCGTTGTTTTCAAAAATAAATTCAGACGTTTACTGAACCATAACAGGTATAGTATTTTCAATAATTAAATTTCTCCGTTGCTACAGTGGTTTGCGTGAAAGTCGCACGTATTTACAGCGTGTGATTGGCCTAATTCCAGTGCTTGTGAAGCGCCAACGATCGCGCGCGTTATGCTCGAGTTAAACGATGCAGTACGCAGGGAAATTTAATAAATGAAAACACTATAAATCCTGAGTTTCTGATTTAATTTTACACTTCAGTTTCTCTAAACTTACGCTTTTTCAAATTTAAAATCAAAATCCAAAATCTGATCAATTTCTGAACTAAATGTGGACACTCATCCCTGACAATTCTTCTTCTTCTTCCCATACTGTGCATGACCTCTGCTAGAGTATTTTCGCACATGAATTCTCGGAGAAATATTCATTTTAGGTACGCGGTGAACTTGAATAGTAACTACAGACCATTTTTTGAGAACAGAGTTGTGTATGACAAAATATTGTAGAAAATATCACATTTTAGAATATTTTGATCAAACACAAATTTTTCATCTGAAACGTATTTGTTCGAAAGGCTTGTGATGTCAGCATGGGTCATCTTTACAATATCCTTAAAGACACAGGGAAAGAGTTCCAAAATAAAGTGTTCCGAAAAAGAAACTTGTACACTTTGTTTTGGTTCTATTTTACTAAATTATATATTTATCAGACCAAAATAATTGCAGATAATGTAAATGGATATGTTTCCTTTGATATGGGTACAAAATTTCTTTCAAAAATCCTAAATTATCCCGTGTATCAGGAAAGGTGAAACATTTTTGCAAGGAAACAAAAGTTACACAATTTGAGCACAACGCGATAAGAGTGCGGCATATGTCATGACTCATGCCCTGTAATTTCCACTTGAGATTTACAAGTTGCAACGATATTTTTTCCATATAACATTTAGCAAGCGATTTGATAAAAAATCACAAGTTGAACAGACAATTATGGAATTAAATTGGCTGAGATCAGATGATTCAGATAAACTCGGATACAAATCTTAAATAAATCAACTTGTTGCTTCACTTCATTTCAAATGAAAAATATTGCACTGAAGCTAAATAATTAAAATGATTTGATCTAAAACTCATCAATAAAATATTTAAACATCTTTTAGACATTCCAACACCTTTCTTTAACATCTTAATAAGGCTCTCATCCATTCATATTCTTCTTCCATGCGTATAATTGTGAATCTGAAAAGCACGTTTGTCTACGATACTAAGTGGGATTTAAGCAGTAATTGATATGGGCTAGCTTGGGGTATGTGTGCTACGTTTCCCACTGGAAAGTTTTCCCATGGCCTTCAAAATTTGTAACTTTTGTTTCATTACCAACAATTTTCACTTTACCCGATAAGCGGGATGGTTTCAGATTTTGAAAGAAATTTTGGACCCATACCACAGGAAACATTTCCGTTTATATTATTTGCATTTATTTTGGTCTGATAAATATATAATTTAGTAGAATAGAACCAAAACAAAGTGTACAAGTTTCTTTTTCGGAACACTTTATATGAACATATATGAGCTTGTGTGGTCTAGCGGATCAGAACAGGACTCATAATCAGTAGGTCGTGAGTTCGAGCCCCGTTAGCGCCAACGAGTTATGCCCTTGGGCAAGGCATTTAGTCTCCATTGCTTCGTCGACCCGAGCGTTATATGGGTAATTACTAGGAATATAGTCGAGTAGCGCCGTCCGATAACAAGGACATTGTAAATGGCAGCTGACCGTATTCTATTGGTAATGTAATAATTGTCATAAGCGCTTTGACCCGATGTTCAATCGGAAAAAGCGCTATATAAGTGGGATAATTATTATTATTATAACATTCATAAGTCTGTGTCTTTAAGTCTAGCACATATCATTGTTTTACCCCTTTGGATGTTGATATGTACTAAATCATTTTCATGACATACAAACATAAACACCTTATAACTTACTGTAATCTTGTGTCTGCTTCTGTCTTAGGTTGGAATGCAAGCTGATCTAAACACTGGGCAAATGCCTGAAACAAACAAGACAAATGTCTACATAATATAGTTACTGTGGTAGGGGTTAAAGTTAGTCAAAATCATATAATGCTAACATGTATTCAGCTTATGACTGCCTCGCCTCCAGGTTGACAATTGCATCAAAATCATTTATCCTACTATCTAGTTGATTTTGGTGATTTTTACATTTTATCATCACCTCAGATAAATGACTAGATATATTTCCTATATCACAATGCTTTGGTGTTTGTTTACTGGACTTCTGAGAGTGAGACTGAGTATATTGTGTGTCCAAACTCAACTCACCTATTAACTATTATTTTAATTTTTATGATTTTCTACAATTTTGAGCTTTATTTATAGTTAGATATTTCCGTAAGTTTTTAAATGGAATCAAGGCTAGTGACTTTAACTACCAATCAACATGCACACAATCCATTTCAGATGTTGTTGAATAGTGGCATATACTCTAAGCAAATTGAACAAATAATTTAATGACTTTATTACGGATTCAAACATGTTATTTACCGATACGATATGCCGATGTTTTATATCTGTCACTTTGCCGATACGATATCTGTTACCGATGTTTTAGTGCATCATGATCATCAGCTGATCAAAAACGTGGCCTATACTAGGGCTAGGCTACGCTTTTAGTGCATCATCAGCTGATCAAAAACGTGGCCTAGACTAGGGCTAGGCCACGCTTTTAGTGCATCATCAGCTGATCAAAAACGTGGCCTAGACTAGGGCTAGGCCACGCTTTTAGTGCATCATCAGCTGATAAAAAACGTGGCCTAGCCCAGCTAGGTCTAAGCAACGCTTTTAGTGCATCATCAGCTGATCAAAAACGTGGCCTAGCCCAGCTAGGGCTAGGCCACGCTTATATCTGTCACCTTGCCAAACATCGGTAAAGTTCATCGGCAAAGACAGGCGATTTTACCGATACGATGTTTTGCCGATAGGGTGTAATATCGGCCCGATACAATGGCCGATACAATGCATCGGTTCAAGCTTATTATTGAGTATCCATGTGTCTTTATACCACAGGGGCAACTTTAGATGCCTGTGCAGGATAAAAATATGCAGACACAACAAAAGCTGATTTGTTAATTTGTGATGACACACTTTGTAGTATGTTTGAATCCCAATCAACAATGAAAATCCTTATTGAAACGTATAATATTATGTACAGAGTTTGAAAAAAAATCTTTTCATAAAATATTTATCAAAATCCAAAGCAAATTACCAATTTTGGCATATTTATTGCTTGGCAGGTTGCAACTGCCTGTATGTAGGCCTACTTCAAGTTCTCAAAACATGATAAACAGGGTGTTAACCTTTGCATAGCGTGTAAACAAACTTCGGACCAAGTGTACTTTAGGTCCCATCCAGAATTTTAGGGTTAGGGTTTAGGGTTAGTGTTAGGGTTAGGGTTAGGGTTAGGGTTAGTTTAGGGTTAGGGTTAGGGTAAGGGTGTAGGGTTAGGGTTAGGGTTAGTTTTAGGGTTAGGGTTAGGGTTTAGGGTTAGGGTTAGGGTTAGGGTATAGTTTTTGATGGGACCTAAAGTATACCTTTTCCCAAACTTCTATGGAAATATGGCACCTGAAACAAACCGCCATCATCTGTGGGTTGGTAGTAAATCAACAACGATATGTTACTCTACAAGGAGATACGGTGAGTTGTAGAAATTATCAAATTATGTATAATATTGTGTTAAGAATTACCCTACTATATTTTGATCAACAACTTATAGGCCGGCCTTTTCACATTATGAATGGCTGAACACAGCAAAACAGCACGAGGTGCAGTGCACATCATTGTGACTCAAGTATCAGTATTTATTTATGCAATGGCGCACATGTGCAAGTAGGTTTACATTTACATATGGATGAATAAAATCCTCACAATTCCTGCCTATTTAGTGATGATAAAACTTTAAGCATGTATCTTGCTCTCTCACCTTCAACATATCAGATGCTAAATCTATTGATCCCTTGGTCGTGTCATAGTCAAATATCTGTTGAAAGAAGAGAGAAATCATTCATAGAATTGTACGAGTGGACATAGCCCAAGGGGAAGGGGGTCGGGTTTTCTTAACATTGTATGACGTCACATTTGCAGTTCTTTCATTCAAATAAAAGATAGATAACACAGCTGTACTGACTGCTGATGACGCTGATGAGCCAGTGAAATAGGTGAGCGGTAAATTCATGTTGTGGTGAAGTTTAAATAACCTCTCACATTCACAAATGGTATCTCATAACAAAAACAAAACTTTGAGATTCTTTTCATCATGTCTTTCCAAAATGTTAAGAAATATCCCAATAAAGATTATATCTCTAAATCAACTGTCCTGCAAAGGACCTTCATGAGATATTTTCAGATTTCAGATTTAACACCAAAGTGGTTTAACACTTTGGAAAATTGACAAATCAATATTGTGAAAATATAAAAGTCTACATTTTCTTAATAATTCAGCTAATTTTCAACAAAGAAAGTTTGTAACTGGAAGAAATGATTTTCACACAATATTTTTTTCATTTTTTTTTAATTTGTCAAAACCTTGAAAATCCTTTCAGTTAATTAACACTGAATTGTCAGTTTAAATGATTACAAAGTCCACTTACGTCTTCACTTTCTTCACTCCTCTGTGAGGTAACAACTTCTTTTAGATGTTGTAAAACATCTATTACGATGCTTTCAAATAACAAGGGCTGAAATTAAAAGCAAAAATAGATTCACTTCATTTGATTCATAATGACACCAATTTTTTCAATTCAATTACTATGAAGTAAGCTTTAAGTATTTCATCATTGAGCTCTATTGACTAATATATACAGTAGAAACTCATTATAACGAAATCTGATATAAGAAAAGCCCTGTTATAAAGTATAAATTTTCCTGTACCATTTTACTAATTTCTTTTCTTTTTTATTCTTTTAAAAACCCTGATATAACGAAATTTTGGATATAAAGAAGTAATTTGTCTGTCCCCAGCAACTTCGTTATAATGAGTTTCTACTGTATCGTTATAATTTGCTCCATTACTGCTTATGAGAGATACAGTCAACGCTGCTTAATCGGGATCCACTTAAACAGGCTTTTTGGATGATACATATGTTTAGTCGGCCGGGGAACCATTTCTTTATGCGTAAAATCAAACTGTTAATTGGAACAATTCTGTATTTGTGGTCCACTACATAAATTTTACTGTTTTTGTGCCTTACACCATCTCATTTATGAGGAATACTCTATTTTGCTTAATCAGGACAACTGCTTAATCAGGATATTTTGCTACTTGTGAGGTGTCCCAATTATGCAGCGTAAACAGTATTATTTTTGCAAAATCAAGACAAGGAAAAGCAGAATATTTATCCCATAATGTGTGGGAGTAATAATAATAATAATAATAATAATAATGATATTTATATAGCGCCTTTTACAAAGTATGCAAGGCGTTTAAGAGAAGAGAAGGGAAAAATTTAGACAGGAAAAAGATGTGACTTAAGACGACCATTGAACCCAGACAAAGTACTACAACCACAAATGCTCAACGGTAACTCATTCCAAACACGAGGGCCTGCAACAGATATGGCACAATCACCAGATTGCTTCTTAGAGCGAGGCACGTTGAAAGTGATGGCAGAGTCAGAACGAAGAGCATATGTGGTTCTATAGGGATGAAATAAGAGGATAAATAATGAGGCGACTTCTGGTGGAAAGCTTTGAAAGAAAGGCACAACACCTTAAATTGAATCCTCTCAGGTATGGGCAGCCAATGGAGGGATCGGAGAAGTGGAGTGGCAGGTGTGCATCTAGGTTGTCTGAAAATAAGACGAGCACACCTGTTCGCGTTTGAGTTGTCTTTTATCAATTCCAAACAAAAGGGAGTTGCAGTAGTCTAACTTAGACAAAATGAGAGTGCGAACAATATTCTGTAATGTTTTTAAATCCAAAAATTTTCGAATGCGATTCAAGTTACGCAACTGCCAGTTAACAGAACGGGACAAGGTAGTGATGTGATTAGCCATGGTCATAGAATAATCAAAAATAACACCACGGTTACGAACAGTGGGGGAAGAAGAAATTTCTTGGTCACAGAGAGGGAGAGTAAGATGCTTTAGTGACTGATAATGATGAGGAGATGAGGCAACAAAGAACTCTGTTTTGGTCTGGTTTAGTTTCAGCCTGTTGGTAAGCATCCAGGATTGCAGGTCAATAACACATTGACTGAGACGGAAGAGAGTGCAGGCGGCATCACCATCACAGTTTGGATCGAACATTGCATAGATCTGAACGTCATCTGCATAGATGTGATACTTGAGATCATGGTACTCAATAAGCAACAGAGCGGGTGTAATACGAAAATGCCTGCAGACCAACAACGGACCCCTGTGGAAAACCATATAACAAATCACTATCAGCCAAGAAAGCTCAATTGATGTTGACTCTATATGTTCTGCCACTCAAATAGCTTTTAATCCATTTATTTACCAGAGTTGTTATCCCTCCATGGTCATCCATCTGTAAGGCCCATGTCTCTCTACCATGTAAACTCCGAATATCTACGGAAAATCAGGACAACAATCAGTCAACATGACATACTCTTTTCAAATTCATCATCAGTACATTTCACACAATGACAAGACCGCAAAATAAATTTGGTTGAGGGATGTTAAGCCAAGATTTTACAAACTAGCTCTGTCACAATGTTTTGGCCTGTTGAAAAAAATACTATTTTGAATTTTGAATTGATCAATTCTTTATTGAGGGTATAAAAGCTTCACTGTTCTACTCTTCTGAAATTAAGTTCTTTCACAAACTCAATTCCATGCAGTGATAGCCTGAAAAAACGATCGGACTGAAGGACCATCTCATTGCGGTCCTTCCGAAATTCTGTCGGTCGAGACCAACAGTCCGACGGTAAAGTCAAACCCTGTTCAGTGCAAGCACTGCTTTCCAAGCAGGTCCTCATTAAATACAATCACAATAAATTTAATATAAAGATAATGAAAAATTTTACAGCACCACAGGTTCACATGATCGACTTGAGACAAATTTGAGTGGTCAAGACATTACATGTTCCTTGCCTTAAACTTTTGTACCACTGATTTTGACATTTCACTGGTAATAAATCATCCAATATCTTAGCCCACCCACTACTATGTGGTCTACTCTGAGGTTGTGAAAGACACAATGATACCCTCAAGGCATATTCATGTCCTGCATGGCATGATAAATGGTAACTTAATTGGTTGTGGACTTAATATTGAATGATTTATTACCGGTGAAATGTCAAAATCACCGGTACAAAAGTTTAAGGCAAGTAACGTGTAATGTTTATCAGGTGTCTCTGGGGACCAACATTAGTATACAATATTAGGAATATTCGAAGATGGCCTATATGCTTCAACTTTTCAAGGTTTGGCGACTAGCAAAACACCCATAAATTTACATAGGGATCCTAAATAATACAATGTTACAAGTCTTATGTCACCTCGCTATGTTTTCAGAATATTATCATGGTGCTGTGGGACCTATTTCTTCATTATAACTTTATGGATGAGTTCTTACCTTCTGTTGCTTCAGTAAAGAGAACTGTCAGACACTGTCTCCTTAATTCTGTCACTAGTGTTTTGATGTGTTTGAGAGCTGACATGGGAACATCCAGAGATGTGAATGAAGCTAGAATAGACCTGCAAAATACGAAAAGTAAAAAATGTCAGACAGAAAAGGTGCAAAATAGCCCGTATGGATATAAATAATTTGTCGGACGATCTGCACGCAACGAGTGCAACAGAATTCAACAAAATTAAGCATACCACATTGAGAGAAAGCTTTTAACATGCAATTAGTCCCTGGTATGCGTTTATTTCTAACAGATTGCGAGGGCGATTGATGCTGTGGCTATCTTTTAAAAGTACCAAATGTTAGCAGACTGAATGATACATTTTTAATTTCCCTTTAAGGGCACAGTTAACCCTATTTTCTGAAATATGTTATGCTTTGTAACTCAGCAACCAATAAGTAAATCCATAAAAAGTTTTTTCTAGAAGAAATAAAGAAGGTTATGGTAAGGTCAGTTTTGGACCAAAATGTATGATTTTGGACCAAAGGTCCAAAAACCCTTGTTCTTGGACAACTATACTTGTAAACAACCTAACTAAGTTTTGAAAAAATAAAAGTTGGACCTCTTATGCTTTTTAGATTAGCAGTCAAGTTAGCTCAATCAGTGAGGCGCTCGCTTGCGGTGCGGAAGGTCCCGAGTTCGAACCCCGCTGGTGCCAAATAAGTTGAGTGTGCTTGAAATTCCCTTGGACAAGGAACTAACTGCTAATTGTCTCGTGGAAACCCGTACGAAACTTGGGGAGCTTATCCGGGCAGCGGTTGTGCGTATGTGGGCTGATCAAGGTTCAGCGCCCCTAGAGGTTGTCGCAGAACCTGAAATGATGCTTGGTGTGGAATGGAGCTTACTTGGGCCACAGTGGTCAGCGAACACCTGTAAAGTGTGCAGAGGCCGAGTGGAATTACAAATCTGGGAGGCATAGCGCACTATAAATCCCCAGTATTTATTTATTATTTATTTTAGAATCTAGAAACACATGTCTAGAACGCATTTATCAAATTTTTGACATACTTTTTGAAATATTGCCAAAAATATTTTATTTATAACATTCGGCTCAACGCCAGGCTAATCACAATAGTACATATGCATTAAATTCAAGGGACGCCTCCGTGGTGTGAGTAACAGAATAATGAAAAGAATTTTCGATTTTAGATGCAGGAGGAAACCGAAGTGCTCGGAGAAAACCTGTGAGGACGAGTATGGATCGACAACCAAATTCACGTACAACCTAGGTCCGACCGGGAATAGAACCCGGGCCGCAGTGGTGAAAGGCGAGGGCAGAAACGCTGCACCAACCCGTCCGCCCTAGGTCTAAAATAGGCCAAATGACAATAAAATCTTTTTTTTTTCTTTAGACATCTTATCAATATGGGCCACTCACCTTGTATTTCTAACACACTGTGGAAGCCAAGCACCAGGAGATTCTGACTGGAAGTTAGACCACAAACCACACTCCATACGCTTCTCTTTAGGCATCTTATTGAGTGTATTTGGTAAGAATGCGGCACGGATTAGATTGGCAAATAACTCGGTTACTTCTGTGATCCTTTCCTGTAGGGAACAAAGTATGAACTAAATAAATATGGAGATTATGGAGAGGTGGACTTTTCAATCAGACTATTTGGCTTTAGATATCTCTGATTAGACAGAGGGACTAGAATACTACATTCAATCTTCGAAATGAGCTCCCCATTTTGCAGGTTTTTTACTAATATTAACACATGTTTCAAGTAGTACTCTAAAAAAATTTAAAAATTGCAGGTGATTTATAGTGCACTACGCGGTGCCCCTGACTTGTAATTCCACACGGCCTCAGCACACTTTACAGAGCAGTTCTAATCATTGGGTTAAACACTACCTGGACTCCCTGGGGCCAAAGGGCTTACTGTGGCCTACATATTGGTGAGCAATTCACACCCTCATAGAATATACAGTTTTCACACACTCAGCTCTCTGCTGGACTCGAACGCGGAACGATCGATATCTTATGTTTAACAGTCCGAGAACTAACCGACTGAGCTAGCGACAACTATATGTTATATACTGCGCCGTATGCGACACACTGCAATTCACAGTTGGATGTGATTGGTTGTTACCGCGATTGATTGTTTGAATATTCTGGACGCAATTTTCAAGAAGCTTATTTAGAAGATAAGACTTTATTAGCAGTTTTGTTGCTTAAAGTGGAATTCATTTCAACTGTAAATATCTTATCTTTTTGTCACTTTGCATGGTCTTATTGGTATAACTTCCAACTTTAACTGATTTAAATAAACAGTTTTAAAGATCACTTAAATATTATCATGTACCGTATTCGTTCCAATAGGCACCCGTGCTCCAATAAGCGCCCATCCTTGAGTTTTTGAATTCCAAAATTAGAGAATTAATAACCGCCCATGCAAATTTTGCAGACCCAAAGCGCAAACATCGCTTATTACTGAAGTTTCAAATCTCGTAATCGCTACATTGCATTGTTTTGTACATTTCCGTGGCTACATTGATCAAAAATTGCAATCCGCGCTATCATAATTTTCCGCCAGACACGTGGGGATTTTTCGTAGAAGAGTGAACAAGACACAATGCCGACAAACACTCGTTCACAATCAATCGTCTTTATGGGTACGCCTATGTGTAAATTCCAGCTTGTCCAACAATATCTGACTTCCCCTTTTCAGTCTTTAGAACAGCCACATAATTTTTGTCCATACAATTATCAGTTTCAAGTTTTGTTTCCAATTCCTTGCCTATCTCTGCTTCCCAGTATTTCCTAAAAACGTGGTAGGAGGGCCTATCCTCTCACGGCAGACTCGAAACGCAACATCATTAATTTGAAAGTGCCATTGACATTTCCTTGACATGGCTCTCATTCATAAATTCCTTAGATATTTTGTTGTATAGTGATACCAAGTTGATAACCAGTTCCCATTCATGACAACAGTTCAAAAAAATGGAGTAAGAAAACATGTACATCAGCATTGCAAAGTGGGTGCTGACCTAGATAACTTTCATAGACTAAGTAGGAACTGGGGCGTGTGTTTCACAGAGTGTAGTTATCGCAAAATATGTACTGTCGTACTGTTTTATAATACAGCAGACTCTTTCTAATGTATACACAGAAATATTCCCGGGGTTTATTAAATGTCAACTTAAAAAACTTTGGTCGTGGGCGATAACCATATTTTTACGAACATGACAAAAATACAAAGGCCTACATGTACCAGTAGATTAAATTGTCATTTTGGGTATGATGTTATGTATGTCTGGGTGGAAAGCCTCTCCTGGGTCTACTACAATCTTTACTGAAATGAAGCTTAATTTGTAACATTAACTTGGACATGAACTCTTTTTATGGCCAAATGTACATATACATAATTTTGTTTCTCAAAGTGATATTGTAAAAAAATGATTATGATAAAATTTACACTTTAGGCGGCGGCCTACTAAGAAGCCGCCTTTCTTAGTAGGCGGCCTACTAAGAAAAAATACATAATGGCAGTAATAAAATGTGGTAACATTTGATATTTTGTGTAATTTACCATTTTGTTCCATCAGTTTTATTTTAACCTTTTTAAAATTTTCGTCAGCAGATATCGCTATCTTTAAACATGATTTCAAGCTACGCCAGCTATCGAAATGCCCATCTCTACTTTTATTCATTTCTTCCTGTTCAAGCTCTTTAACAGTTGCCGAAGATATCGCTGCCTTCGCAATTTATCAGCTTGGTCGCGTAGACTACTGTGTTTGTGTCAGATTACGTATGGCAGCTCATTTGATAAGGCATGGGTTGTCGGGCAAATATACATGATATTGACGTTGCAAACAACAAATATTGGCTTAATTAAGAGATTAAACAGTGAAAAAAACTAGGATTATTATTCAAGATATTATATTATGGTCTCAACTCTGAAAAGGTAACATTATAAGTTTAACATGTGCGAGTACGGTCTTAAAGTAAATGAAGTAATGGATGGATGTAGTAAGTGAACCATACAAAACATATGCCAAAAAAAAGCGCCCACCCAAAATGACTTTGTTAAGCGGCCTGGGCGCTAATTGGAACGAATACGGTATATATTAAATATTAGATGGGCGAAAACAAAACATCTTATATTATCTTTGCATCTGTTAAGAAATATTTTGCTTCTAAAATTCAACTGAAAAAAAGGATTAAAATCTGGATATTTTTATATCAAGCTACATACCTCAAATATTTCTTTCTTTGTCTTATCTACTTCCATGTCTTTCCCTCCGGCCTGTAGGTAAACAAAGTGAAAAGCTTTTTGTAACATAACACTTATAAATTAAATAAACCTGATAACAAATCTACAGATTTCAAGTAAATAAATAACTACTTCAGGTAACCATCTGTTCGGTTGAGACTCATTAGGCAAGGGGCAGCCTATCATTTGTACACACATTAGAGGTATAGGGGCAACCTACTTTTGTGCAAATAACTGTTGGCAAGGGGCAGCCTTCAGGAAGACTCTTTTCTGAGCCACGAATATCTCATAAGAACAACACATTAGAGGTTAGGGGCAACCTACTTTTGTGTGAACCTGTTGGCAAGGGGCAGCCTTCAGAAAGGCTCTTTTCAGAGCCACCACAATCTCAAAGAGGTGATCTGCTTTTTAACACTGTTGGCAAGGGGCAGCCTTCAGTGAATGGCTCATGTGAGTCATCAGTGGGAAGTGACGGCCCACATGTCTTTATAATAATATTTGTCCTGAAGAAGTGAGAGCTACTCCTGACGAAAGCTTGACAGTTCAAAACTTGTCTGACGGCGAACCCGTTAAAATCTACCAATTGTTATGAATTCCCGTCGTAAAAGCCTTTCTCCAAAAAAAAAAAAATAACTACTTCATTGCAAATGATAACTACAATTATTCCCTTTCCACAATACTGTCATGCTAATAAACTTTTTACCCATCTGATTTTTTCTTAGTGCTGTTATCGATATAGGCTTTTTCGATATGTCGAGAGACAAACATCCGACATGTCGAGAACATTATTGATAATCACACGGTTTGATATACAGGCTTGAGTTACCAGTAACAAGTGTAGCTTAACAGCGTAAACCAGGGCTTCGAAATCCGCGGTAACGCGGCCGCGCCGTTCCCAGAAAAAAAGTTGAAGTCCCAGAAAAAAACATCGATAAGCTTTAAAAAAGTAATAATAAGTCAAATAATTATAAAATCACCAGAATTTCTGACGACAGATGATTTTTTTCTGGCAATATTGAATGATAAATACAAATAATTGAGCCAAATTTTAGGTTGAATGTCAAATTACTGTCAAAAACAAGCGAGTTTTTAGAGCGATTCGTGCATTTTTTCATCAATCTCACAGAAAATTCTCTTTAGCACAATAACAGTTCCCAGAAAGGTCTATTTTTTTCTATACCCTGGCGTAAACTATATACATGCATCTTGTAGTGTACAAAAACAAAAACTGAAATAAGACTGCCCTAGTTTTCACATGCTGGTAAAAGTGAGTTGCCAGATCCCCTCCCCTCCAAGGATTCTCTACCCACCCTAATTTTAATTCACTTACCTCAGCCACTATGGAAGCACTGAAATAAGACTGCCCTAGTTTCCACATGCTGGTAAATGTGAGTTGTAAGATTTCCACAAGTTCCTCAAGATATAGCACACGTTGGGGTGGACTAATGTCAACAACTAACATAAGATCAAAGAGAAAAGACAAATAGAGTTGGGAAAGATGCAAATATGTGACATGTAACATCAAAAGGTACAGATTGTCAGTCAAGCAAATTTGTCGGAGGTGTAAATTTGAAGATACAGGCAAATTAAAATTGCAAATTATGACCCGTCATATCGAAAGGTACCTTAGGGTCCCAAAATGAAAATTGATTTTTGATCTCATCTGAAAGATTATATTTTAAGCTTTAAAATGACACCTTTCTTTTGGTTACTGGATGTTCGGATGCAAAGTTACATCCAAATTGGTTAAAGGCATCCGGCTGATTCTAAACTATAATTTTGAGAAAATCTAGTTTGAAGTTTCTGTACTGGTAAAACTTGAATGGAGAAAGGATTTTTATCTCGGTTTTTAAAACATTTGTCTTGTGTTTTGGTTGGAACCCGATTGAATATATATGATAGAATACACTTCAAAGGTAACTTTTTCGGCCTTGGACGTGATTTTTGACTATGCTCAGCTTCAATGGCCCGTATCTCGTAATTAACTATGCCGACCCTAAGGTACCTTGCGATATGACGGGGCACATATGAACATTGTCACTATTCATCATTATTTCAAAAACCCAACTTTAATTTTAACAAGCAAGGTATAATTTTTAAGCTTATATGAGTCCCTTTCAAATGACATGAAAATCTAAATGTTGTTAAAGGTAGACAACTTATACCTTTTGAAGTAACATGTCACATATATTTTTATCTAAAATTGGAGAACATGACAGTTAAAGTGTTTCATCTCCCTCTCTAAATGCCAAATGATTAAATGTTTGGAGCATGTCTCTCATTACTAGTTTGTTAAACATATTGCACATAAAGCATCTTTCTGGGGGAGAGAGGGTATGATGTAATAAAACAACCCCTTATTATTATCCTTTGGTTGTGAAAGTCAAGGTTTAAGGGACATCCTTCATGAATTGGTTGCTAAGGCTTACAGGATAATGATCTAGTTTTATAATTTAAGTAAAGATGAAAAATGGTTGGCTCCATTTGCATGTGCAATATTCAATGCAGGTTGTATGCAGTTTATTAATTTTGAAGTAATCCCAGAGGTTTCAAACTACTAATTGCTGGATCATTTCCAGAAGAATTCTCATTGGATTTCATTTGCAAAGTCAATTTGTGTTGTTAAATTGATGGTAGGCTTGCAGAAATGCATGGAACTACAATTAACGACTTACCAGCTGCATCTGGGGTAATGAGTTTGAATTGGGAACCTGAAAAGTAAGGAAAATGATTTGTGTTAAAGAAACAACTCCCTTGAGTCAAATTATCATTTCCGATGACAAAAAAATTAAGAGCTGTCTTTTTCCTTTCTTTTTTTTTGGACCTCACCTCGATTTTTTAAATAGACAATGCTCTTGTACATGACTACAATCCAGCACAGTAAAGCCTGGTACTTAAAGCAATACTATAAAGTGTTAAAATGAAGCACCCCCTGTCACCCATGATTTTTTGGTTTTTATTAGCTTAATGGGTTTATTCTGGGTAGATATTAAAAATACCCTCCAAACAATTTGGCTTAAGGGGTCTGTTAAGGCTTATATTTTGACTATCTTTTTTGGCTTATAAGTCTAAAAATATAAGTTACAGTAAAGTAAAAATCTGCTTATGCTATTGGTTTGGTTCAAAAATGACCATATTTGGAAAAAATAACAAAAAACAGTGATTTTGCTTGAACATTTTTCGGGAAAAATAACTAAAAAAACTGTTACTGCCATTTTATCACATATCGTTTTTCAGAAACTGCACAAAATTATCTAGGATCGCAATTTTTTTTTTTTTCAAATAAAGCCAAATTTTTTAGAAATATAATGAAAACCATGTTAAATTTGCCGTTTCCGACATTTATCTGCATCAATTGTGATAGAAACTAATGAATATCTTTGGTTTTAGGACCTTAAATTAAAAAAAGGGAAACGCGATCCTAGATTTTGATATACTGTACATAATGGTTGAAAAAGCTTTCCTTGTACTTTTTAGTTTTTTTGGTTACGTTTCTCGCAAAAAATTATGTTTTTTCATCAAAACTGAAAAGGAGAAATCCCATGTTTAATGAAGAAATCGCCTAAAACCCATGAATTTTGAGGTCTAAACCTTGGGTATCGGACATGAAAACTTATTATGTAATTGATATTATTGGTTAAGTATTGTGCTCAACTTTCAGATCCAATTTTAAGCTCCTTTATTTTGTAAATATTGAAAGAAATCTTAAAATACCAATGTTCAATTATTTGGTCTTTGTTTACAACATTGAAATGTTTATTGAGGGATTTTAACTAAATGTGATCATGCAAGAACATAACGCAACGCATACACCCGCGCACGCAGTACTTGTTGCCGCGCAAACAGGCACGCACATCAAAACATGCAACCTAAACGCAAAATATAGGACGTGTATATATGCCCGTATTTTCCCGCCAACAGCCACATGTTGTTGTTTTTTACTGTAAAATGTCAAAATAATTTTTTTTAATTTATTTAAAATAAGTTTAAAAGTTTTGTTTTGTAGTATTTTATTTTCTGTAATAAAAGGTAACATGCTGAAGTATCAGAAAATGCAGAAAAACTAAATTCTGCTTTAGAACAAATGACCGGGATTCACAGGCCCCTTAAGTATGCTTTCTTTTTCTGTTATAGCCATTTGTTGAATTAAATTCGGGATTCCGAATTTAATTCCACATGTATTTGTATAGGAAATCATACATGTGTGTTTTTATCCATTTTCTGTGTCAAAACAAGTTTTTGACAAAATTCACTTGAAAATGCTTATAGGTAGCCACATTCCTTCATTTTAGGCTGTTTTTACTCAAAGCCATTTCTAATCAATATCTTTTAGTATTGCTTTTACTACCTTTGCTTAAGGGTCATGAAGGTCAAAAATATTTAAGGGTTGGTAGCTTTAAAGTCAAATACAACTGAACCTTTTAAGTTCCCCTTTAGATTTTGGAGTAAATCAACAGCAAGGCATCATTGAGTGACATGTTGGATATTTTAGAAATCGTGTACATCAAGATAAGCTTACCGGAGTGTGTATGAGTGTGACCTTTAGCTACCTTTGCTTAAGGGTCATGAAGGTCAAAAAATATTTAAGGATTGGTTGCTTTAAAGTCAAATACAACTGAACCTTATTAGTTTCTCTTTATATTTTGGAGTAAATCAATAGCAAGGCATCATCGGCATGCAGGATGCTTTGAAAATTCCTGTATATCAAGATGAGCTTACCTGAGTGTGTACGAGTATGACCTTTACCAGGTCTAAGACTAGAACCCATGGAATCAGACTGGTTGTGTTTTTGATCTGAAAATATTGGAGTGATAACAAAAAAACAGAATAACTTTTTATGGCATCAATGATAGATGTTACTTCAAGAAAGAAAAAAAAAATCAGAACTGTCATGATTTCTGAAAAGCAGCAGAGTAATGATTGGGATACGATTTGACAGTTTCTATACGTAAATGAATCTGCGGATAAGTTTATGCAAATAAATTCCATATCCATGGTGACTGTCCCGAGGAATAAGTACCATTCATATGATCAAAGATGGGGCAAAGGTTTATCACTGATCAAATTGTGTCAGTTTCCCTAAATATTCTCAAGTGATGCAGCAAAAGTTACAGCAGATTCTCTCCTGGTTTTAGGGTTTTATCAAATTACCATACATGTATCATATTCAAGATTCTTTGATGAAAAACACTTATTATTTATAAACATATACGATCAAGGATTGAATTCTTGAAACGTCATGCTTGAAGAGTAACGCAATATATGATAAATTTGAAACTCGCACAATTTTCTTTACATGTAGTGCAACTGTTTTTTGTGTAAACATGCACCACATAACACACTAATTGATCATCAAAGACACATGCATGAGAATAAAATTCCATGAAAAAAACAGGAAAATTTTGGAAAAACAGGAAAACAGGAAATTTGGCCACACACACACAAAAAAAGGAATTCCTGTTTAAACAGGACGATTCTCATGCCTGTAGATATTTATTCCTTGAATCAGAAGATTTCCTTCAAACACAATCATGTGTATACCTACCAATTTTTAAATGTTCATTTTTACATTTGAGAAGAAGCTTAAGAAGCCACTGCTGCTGGTTATCAATACATTTCCATGCAGGGTCACCTTTGCCCTCTAATTCAACCAAATACCTGCACGACAAAATGGGAAGCAGATCCTGGCATCAAATTATTGCTGATAACATGCTACAATGGTTCTAATAGCAATTATATGTGACCCGCCATATCGAAAGATACCTTAAGGTCAGCATAGTAAATTATGTGATACTGACCACTGAAGCTGCGCATAGTCAAAAATTACTTCCAAGGTTGAATTTCCAATTTTATCAGGAACGATACCTTTGAAGTGTATTTTATCATATTAATCAGTTTCCAACATCCAAAACATAAGAAAAATGTGTGAAAAAAACAAAATAAAGATCCTTTCTCCATTCAAGTTTTACTCAGTACTAAAACTTTAAACCTTTAAACTTGATTATCTCAGAACTATAGTTTTCTGAATCAGCTCGATGCCTTTTACCAGTCTGGATGTAACTTTGCAACCGAACATCCAAAAGCAAGGTGTCATTTTAAAGCGTAAAATATCAGCTTTCAGATAAGATCAAAAAATCAATTTTGATTTTGGAACCTTTAAGGTACCTTTCGATATGGTGGGTCACATATATGCAGTCTTTGATTTAATTGCCGTAACATAGCGAAATTGCACAATGTTTAGCTACATTTGCCATTCAATACAAAAGGTGTATTGCATTTTTTTCTCTATATTTCAATGAAGTATGTACCATTTCTGATCAAAATTGAAATTCAATGGCAATTTGTTATGCAAGACAGTTTGTGTAAATCAAAAACCTGGTTACATAAGTGATCAATTCTTGCAAATTTTGAATCACAATGTAGATGGGATTTAACAATACACACAATTTTATAAAGACTACTGAAAGAACAATTTGTGAATTTAAAATGTACACATCTCCAATGTTATGCACAATTTGCCTAATCAAAATCATTAACAATATTACACACACACAGACAAAAAGAACTTTTGATGAAGATAGTCATTTATAAACTGAATCTGATGATGAACTGAACAACACTCCTGGTGGAATCAAGCGTCAAGGGTTGCGGTAAGTGCAGAGTACTTCCTGTGCTTTACGCTAATGAGTTCCAGAGAGTTCAGGTTTGATGCCTGGTCCTGGTGCTGTATGTGCATCTGGTTTTTAGTTGGACTTGCTTTTGCAGTGCAATATGAAACAAACTTGTTTCTTTTTTTAGCCTAACCCAACAAATAGACCTTTTCAAAACACGACTTTCCGAGAATTCCCGAAGCCGATTTTACACTTTCCGGCAATTGCCGACAGAAAAAGTGACTCGCTAACACAATACCCAGAATGTTACATCCACGTTCACGTTAACTGACTGCGTACGAATTTGAACTTGTAATTAGGGACAGCACTAACGGATCACTTTTAGTGTGATCGCCCTGATTTGACTTGAAATCTTAAGCTTTATCAGCCGATTTCAAATGGAAATTTCACTCTTTGTGTCAGTGAACACATGATTCCACCAGCCAAAAGTTATTCAGAATTAGTGCATCTTATAATGTATGGGTCTAGTTATAATTATTTTTCACTTTTATTGCACTGAAAATGCGAGAGATTTTTGGAAAATTTTGTTTACAAAATCATACATACTAATGAGCTTGCACGTGATAGGTTGAAAAAATGGTCACATGATTGATGTTTCAGAGATTTCCGAATGAATTTGAAAAGGTCTATTACCCCCATATCTTTCTCCTGGTGGTTCATAATGGAAGCTTTCCTTTGAAATCTCCCCTTCTCCCCTTTTACATCTTTGGCACATATATATAAGATAATTGCATATTATTTCATTACCTTATCAGTCTCTTCTGATTCTCCAGTGGCAGCGGCAGTTCCATTAATTTCTTGTCAAGTTGAATTCTGAGATCGTCTATCATTCTCTCCACTTCTTGGTACACTATATATGGAAGAGGAATTAAATCATTCGAGACTAAATAGAAAAAATGTTGCATTTTGTTGCATCAAATAAGACCAGGTTAAAAAAAACATGTGTTTCTCACCCCTGATCACCCCAATTTGGTATGATTTATTATGTTTTGAATTTATGTACAAATTCTACAAAAACAGTTAGAAATATAAAGAAATAATCCTTATCTAAATATACAACCATCATTTTTGAATAAACTTTATTGAACAAGATAGCCCGTGTAGTCTTGTCTGCTTTAATGACCACCAACTCTACCGCTTACCACAGTTTCAAATTTTTTATCATTTTTGAATTTTGACGACCTAAACCTGAACCACCAACACACCCTGGGTCAAGGGTCACTCAAGATACAAGTTTGACCTATGTTGAGATCAAGGAAATAGAGTTCATGGTTACCTTGAAATGACCTCATATGACCTTGAATGATGTCAGGACAACTTTAAAAAAAGCTTTCTTTTGAGTTGACCTTAAATAACCTTTTGACCTTGAATGACCTTGACCTTAACCCAAAAGGACACATCCTGGGTCACAGGTTAATTATGCTGCAACTTTGGTCCATGTGGGATTATTGCCTAAATATTTATTACACTGACCTTGAATTGACCTCAAATTATCTTAGGTCAACTTTTAAACAGATTTGGTATTTGACCTTGAAATGACATTTTGATCTTGAATGACCTTGATCTATGACTTACTGCAGTAACCGTGAAATGATCTTTTCATGCAAGACAAAAACATTTGAAAAATCATATTAAAGTCATTTTTTTAGACTAGGTGGTCACCTTTGTTGCAAAGATAATTAATATCAAGACTAAGTTTACAAAAAAGTCCAAACAAGGAACAAGTTTTTCACGTCATCTTAAGTAAGCAAAATGTTGTGGGATTTAACTATGCATATCTATACACAAATTGCATTTCCAAGATAGAAAGATGCTTAATCTCAAATCCCCATGGTGCAATTAAAATCAAATTTATCTAGCACAATTAAAAAGTTCAACTGAGAAAGAAAGATACTGAAACTCACCTTTCTTAAAAACAGGAACCTCGGTATCAACGAACACTTGTCTGGCTCGTTCATAGTCATTTATCACAATTTCATAGTCACCCTGTATATACAAGAATATTTAGGAACAATTAAACAACATACACTTTGGACATTGCTTACTCTGATACAAATTAGCCAATTGCAATGCATAGGAATTTCAAAAGGGATACATTTTATATGATAAGCCGTGTTGTTTCTGATACCTTACCATGTCTAATATATCAGACTAAAATAATTAATTTTACCACTACTGTTTTGGTAATTAAATATCCACCAGTTGATTTTATTGAATCATCTCAATTTAGGTAAAAATATAAATATGGGTTGAAGCTGATTAATATTGCAGACCATCTCAAATGCCAGCCTGTGTGTCAAATCCTGCCCACAATATACTTTAATTAGGCCCTTTGATCACCCATGGAGGTATGCAGAAGTATATATGAGAAGCTGAGATGAAATCTTAATTTGGCCCTTCAACATGGCCCCCCTATAAATGTAATTAAAAAACCTGACCTATTTATTTTAGAGTTGTTGTAATTGATGAATGGGTACAATAACCTTCCATAAAATAAATCACTCAGGGAAAGGGTCTGAATCAATTTCATTTTATTACTACATATTTATTATTGGAATCATTAAGTTTCCTACAAATCAAATCTGCAGGGTGGGTATGATTAGAGCATATGTGACTTCAGGAAATAAAATGCACTGCACATATCTTCATTGGTTGTATTCTCTTGGACGCACTCATGTCACAGACAAGAATCCTGTCTTCTGATTGATCAATTGAGGCTGTTCCATGTTACTCTCTGGCGTGAAACATTGCATTGGATGTGAATGACATAGTCTACCAAATTTATCTTTGCAGCTAAATTATTTTTTTATCAATCCCTTTTTTTGATATATTGTGCATAAATGTGTCCTTCAACTTTACTGTAAGAAAAATTTAATGAATCAGAGCGGAAACATAAAATAATTTGGAAATACTGGTTCTCTCCATAGACATCGAACAGTAAGTTTCACGCCAGTAACAATGAATGAATACGCCAAATTCAATAACTGTGTCCGACAGAATGACGTGGTGGTCACATGAAAAGAAAAATCTTTCTGATTTGTAGGGAATTTAATGACTTCAATAATAATCACTTGGTTACATCAGCTTACATGTTTGACAAATTTGATTCACAACAGAGGCCTAAAGCGCATCCTAGCATGCTAGGGTGTCAGACATTTACCTTTTTAATGTTGCGTTCTATGTTGACTGGTAAATGGAAGAGAAATTTGAAGCGGTTGAGAACATTCAAGGCATTTCGAGTTGAGTCAGCCCTATCCTTGCGATGGAGAACAGTCTTGAATATATTTTGTGCATTCTCATTACATTCTGAAAAAAAAAATACAAGATATGTATACAGTACTGTATAAGTGGTATTTTTCACGCTACATTCATTTTCTTGCTTTTCGCACAAAATGGAATTAGCGCGAAAATAAATGCACCACGAAAAAAAATGTGTTTTTGTTGTAAAGGATATTCCATACTCGGCCAATGTTCACGTGCGCGAAAATAAAAATGCGCAAAATGGTTCAAAATTGGACGTGCGAGATAATTACTGATCGCAAAAATATTTGGCATTTACAGTATTCATAGACCGTAGGAAAGTTATTTTTTTGGAATAGAATTATATGTGTATCACAGTTGTCTTTCTTTTTAAAAGCTTGGCCATTTTCTTTCACAATATTTTATAGATTAGGTATTGTTAAATTCAGAAATGCTATTCAGAAATCTTATTCCGAGACACTCCGTACATAGATAATCAAAGTAAGAGACAGAGAAAAAAAGCAGGAAAAAAAGAAGCAATAAAAGAAACCCCTTTGATCAACTTACCAATAAGACAGTCTTCAATTTTCGGCAGGGTGTAGGAGTCCTTTGTTGCTGGGTCATCCTGGTCTGCTTCTACGCCTTCTGGGCCATCACCTTGTCCATTGACTTTGGATGGAATGCCTCCTAAGTCTTCATGGAATTGAAGACTTTCATGGATTGCTGCAAAATACAAATAAATGTAGCTTCTTTAGAAATCAGTTAATACAAAATGCTTTGGACTAAACTATATTGTTCACTATTTTGTAGTCATTATCACCAATTACTGAGTGAAAGTCAAACTGCTATAATGACAATACTACCATAATTAATTACACTTCAAAATAAACTTGTACACAATATATCAAGTTAGAATGCATCTAAGATATCGTCTTCTTTACCATTGATAAAACAGTGATAATAGTGACTTAATATTACTCCCTTGCAAGTTTAAGGTGTGACGATGGATCAAAATCTAGGCTTTTAGCCTTCATTCTTGTTGCTTTCAAACACAACATCATTCTCCTTAGGCCACACTAATTTAATTGGTTGTCTCAAAGCTCACCTAAATTTGAAAACCTAATGCGGAATGTGTTTGGGTTGTTTTTTTAGAATTTTGTTTTCCAACTATACCAGGCATTAATTACACTTGCCATTTTCGCCATTGATTTTCCACCCATTGATATTCACTTGGATATTTACTCGCAGGTATGTTGTATTACTTGGCTGTTTAGATTTTACGATCCACAGGACATGATTTGTTATCCTTGATGGGGTTTTATTTGAAGAAATTGAAAAATTAAAAAAATATATAAGAAAAATTCAAATATCCACAACTTGTTTAAACTAACACGCGTGGCAACTTTGAGACAAACAATTAAATTAGTTGTCCTTATCATGGTCCACCTATTATAGGCTCATTTAGAGATCTAGTTAATCATTAAAATATCAAGTTGGGAATTGTTTATAAATAGTTAAAAACAAAATCACAAAAATCTTTTCACAACACTATTGACTTTCAATGTATTTTGCTTTTTTTGCAATACTCAAACCTCAAAATATCCCAAGTCAGCCCCTTCATTTATTATATCTTGAATAAAGGTGGGTAATGCAATTAGTGGAACAGCACAAAACTCAGAACCTCCAAAATGAGTTTCAAAATATCAAGTAGTAAGCTTACAATTAGTCTCCATTTGCATTATTTTTCATGTTAAAGGAGCATGGTCCCATTGCCTCAACTTTGTTTTCAAACTTTTGGTACCAAATGGAAAATGTTGCAAATATTTTTCTCATAACCCATGTGAAATTTCACAGCTGAGTTATGATCCGTTTTGGAGATATTTATGAAAATGTGTCTAATTACAGTAACCATAATTATTTTTACACAGTAACATATAGGCAGCCCTGAAATACAAAATTGCCCATAAAATAAAAATGGTTTAACCAATTCACCTGAAATTTGAAACATGGATCTCTTGTGTGGTTTTCTTTCATATGACATTGAAAACTTAATTTTGACAAATCAGACCATGCTCCTTTAATAGGCGATTGTCAGCACATTTTGTAGAATGGAAACTAGATTAGAAAAAAATATAATTTGTATGCAAGACTCAAGAATATTTCTTTCAAATGAAAGACCACATATATCATTATCCTATCAAAATTTCCTCACTGTAACACAACGGGCCTGAAAAATATTTAGCTGGCTTGGAAATAAGACTGCCAAATTCAACAAAAAGGCATATTTTGCAAGTTTTTATTTTTGCAATTGTGATTTAACCCTTTGAACCCGGCTCATGTGTAAATGTACCGTATACCCGATGAGTCGGTTTACCGGGTTTTAGGTCACGTGTCAGAAACTTGATGTGTCTGTCAACAGGCATGGGTAGTTACAATTTTCAATGGTCTTATTAATATATCAGAAGACATCAATGAAGCTTTGAACCCATGGTTGATGGGTCAGTTTACTCTTATTTACTTGACAGAGGTAAACAATTCCTTATATTTTTGTAAATTGATCAAAATTTTAAAGAAATGTGACTACAATGTGAACATCGAACATGTTGGTCGACATAAAAAGTACTCTTTTATGAATGCTGGTTATTGGGAAAAATCAGACTACTCTTAAATGAAACGGTAAAGCAAGGGAAATCAAAATCAAAGTAAGTTTAGGGGTTATATTGTGTTTTTTATCTTTCGGGTTGGGCCGGTTCAACGGTACAGATACACGTAGAATGGCCAGGGTTCAAATGGTTAAATTGCAAAATATTCATGAATGTAAAATCCTCTCAAAAAATCTTTTTTTTAAAACAATCTAAACCTACATTTCACTTACCAGATAAAATATCCTGGCAGTTCATGAATGTGCCTAAGTTAGACTTGATGAAAGTCTGTGGTCCTTCAGTTTTGAGTGACTTTTGTTTTTCCAGATGTACCAATCCCTTCTTCAAGTCTTGAAAACTAGAAAGAAAGGATAATTTGTAAAACATGTTGAACTTAATTCATAACTGAAAGGCATATGTTCTGATCAGGTGTTTCCAATCATTTCCACCATAAACGATCACCGCAGCTGAATTCACATTCACACACAAACAGATTGTGTCAGCAAACAAAAATGAAAACACAATGAAAGTTCAGTTTTTTTCAGGACAAAACTCATTCTTTATTAGCATATTGATGTTGTCATTTTGAAAGAAGTTTCTATTAGTTAAATCAATAGCGGGGAGCGGGTTAACGCAGCGGTAGTTCCCTCGCTTTGCACCAATGAAGTCCCGGGTTCGAGTCACACGCTCAGCGCTTTATGTGCATTTGGTTTTCAGTCCATGCTCGCTTCCGCAGGTGTTTCTCCGGGTACTCCGGTCTTCCTCCTGCATTCAAAACTGAATTTAAAAACATCTTGGAGCCCTGTTGAAGATAAGCTTCCTTTAGCTTACTTTGTGCCAAGTACCAAGTTGGGTTTCCTTGGCGAAAGCCTAAACAAGGTGATTTTGAATAGTTAAAAATCTATAGACACTACTTTACTTCTCATAGATGCCAAATATTGTGATAGTGTGTCATGAGGAAGAAGGTTCAAACTTCCAGTGAACATAAAATACACAAGCCACAATGTCTTGAGGTCTAATACCCTTAAAGGGAGGTGGTTCCAAAGTCAAGGTATAACAGAATAAACTTTTGATACTAACACATTTTTTATCTGATGAAATAGCAAGGCAAGTTTGATCTTTGGTCAGCCTTAGCCCCTAATGACCAAAGATGTAACAACAAATAAGAATCTGAAGGAACATCTGTTAAGCCTTTGAGTGCCAAATGGAGCAATTAGCACCACATTAATCATTCATGAGGTAAAAATCAATTGCTGCCTTATGGTAAATTTGAAAAATATGCTTATTTTATTTATAAAAACTAATTCAACTGTCGTATAATTTAGTATTTCTTTTGAAATTTAGTAGGCCTATCAACTCAGTATTTATTTAAGTATATACTTAAAATGGTATATGCTTGGTTCAAAATTCATGCTCATAGGGAAACCTTAGCTGAAATTCATCAAAAGGCAGCTATTATAAATAAACAAAAAAAAACCCAATTTTTTCTAAATGGCTGCTCTTGGCGCTCAAGTGTTAAGAGAGATGTAAATATGCAGCAATTTTTGAACTCTGTTCTAAGCTCAATGGGCAGCTAGAGTAAATCACGCAAGAGGGGAGATAGGTTGTACTATTTCATCAATACATATATGTCTTACCTAGTTGCACTGTGGTTTTCAATCAAGTATAACAAAGGCTCAAAATTCTTATGAGCTAAGTTACTGCTACCTGAAACAAGCAAGAAATAACAAAGATATTGTCTTTACTTGTTGATGACATGCACCCATCAAAAATGTTACATATGTGTATGTGTACTCTCTGTTTGTTGATGATAAACTGCTTGTTTGGTTTTTGAATCAATGAATTTGTCCATTTAGGTCAAGCAAATCATGAATTGATGCTATAATTGGTCTGCATTAAATGGTAGGATTACCATAATATGTGGGCTGCTCTGGCAAAATGAGAGGAAAGTCACAAATCTAAATTTTGAATAAATGGCATCTAAAGTAAAAATAGGGTGAAAAAGTCAAATTTTGTTTTTTGGCATAAAATGTCTTAATGCATAAGGATTTTAAGGGTTTACCTATACCTAAAGTTTTGAAGGTCAACTTTGCTGGGAAGATCAATTATTCATGGTTAATTGTTTGCATGTTGCTATTAAACACTGCAGTAATCAGTATCTTTCAAATCGATTTGCAGGTAATTTTTATTGCAATATATTCAGTGGACTGCTTTGGATTTCGATCACTAAATAGAATGGAAAAAGAAAGCGGGACATATTATATATCATTTAAAAGCTGAGATTGTAGAGAATTAAAATGTGGCATAAACTCATTTTTGAAATTTGCGAATTTCCTCTCATGTAACCAGAGCACTCCTCATATATCAATTGAATCCATATAATTTTACATTTGGGTATTGAAACACACTGCACAGTTTTTTTATCACTAATCAACAATGATACATCATTGATGTGTTCATGTTTTCTTATTATGCAAGGGCTTCTTTAGCTTGTCAGAGCATAATAAAAATATGTGGATGCAGAGTTGTAAATTTATTATTATCATTTCTTTAGCATATATCTTGTCAACAGCAAAAATATTCCTGAAACTTATTCTAACTATTTTCATAGAAACAGTTAACATTTCAGTTAACTATTTAACAAAATCTTGATCTTGAGGGAAACGCCAGTTTTTATTGTCTGTTGGTCTACTGTTTTTAGCTGTGCCCTTGCACTAGGCCTTGCGCATACTTAAAGTTACCAACGTGCAATTACCAGTGTGTCCACTTATGTGTGGCGTAAATGCACTTCTGTGAATGCAGTGAGGTGTGTGACGAGCTAATTTGTATATCAACTATGGGTTAAAATCACAAACCAACAACGGTATGCTCCTGTATATGGAGATTCACCAAGTAATTGAGCAAACATTCAAAATAAAATTCAACTTACATCCAGGGAACATTTCTTGCAATTCCTCATCTGACATAGGACTGTTACAAAGAAAGAAAAAATAATTAGAATCTGATTAATATCTGAGAAACATTTCCACATGGCAGATTTTTAACTCAGGGTGTTTTTTTTTGAGTGGTATACTGCTCAATGCCCCAGGTGGAGCCAAAATTGTATTTTCCTATTCCAATATACAGTAAGAATAACTTATTTTGAACCAACCAGATCAATTATTTCAGTAGCAGCAACAAAATTGACAAATTTCTAACTTTTACCTTAATAGACCATTCTT